>SNQJ01S0096047.1:18984-31686 GCA_010110895.2 Picea sitchensis
TTAAATAAGGCCCACTATGGTAGTTAGATATAATAAATGAGTAGTTAGATATAATAAATGTAAGAGGACTTCTTAGAAGGTTCTACTTCTAGAAGATTCCTCCTCTAGAATGTTCTTAGGTAATGGTAGCACTATATAAAGAGGTTCAAGCAATGTGATGGGACATGAAGAGAAGTGTTTTATTTGGAGCGGTAGCTCAATAGGAGCAAGAATAACCATGAAGAATAACTCAAATCGTAACCTAATCCACCTTATCCTCAACCATGTTCTTGATTTACCCTAGTGGTTAACCCTTTCTTCATCTATATAACCAGACCATTTCAGAGTGAGAGGGGATGTAAGAGAAGCATACCAAACTTATGAAATTGTCAGGGAGTGTCAAACCTTTGTTAATTTGAAGAAGTTGAGCTGGATTCCTGTTCAAGGGCTGAAGAAGGAAACTTGGAGGATTGCAACATCATCAGGTTGTAAACTTCTTGTTTTTCATTGAATATAAGAACTTGGCCTATTTATCTTAGAATTTCTTGTTCATTTCTTGTTATCAATATGTAGGGTTGCTATTACTTAATCATAGATAGTAGTAGGAGAAGGTTTCTCTATTGTTGCAGGTTTGACTTCACGAGAGAGCTTCTTGGATTGGAGCGACGAGGAAAAACGTCAAAAATCAGGTGCACATACCTTCTCCCCTTCTCTCTCAACCGTCCCGCAAGAAAATATAATAGTTAGTTAGGAGGATGTTAGTGTCCATTTTTTATACGCTATCTTACTTGTAGAAAACTCAAGTGAGGGGAACTCAACCTGCACGTAGGGGGATAATTCTCACTATAGTAGGATTAAGAACACATGCATGTTTCTAAGAACACACATGCATTCCTACATGCATGTGTTCTTTTACTGATCCAAGAGGAAATAGGTGGCCACCCACCTATTCCACTCGCTCAAAATATGGGTTTCTACATTGGTAGTTTTTATATTGTTTTCCGGGTCTTGAACTTCCAGGGTCGTTTTGAGGCCCTAAACGATGTTTTTAGGGCACGAAAATGCCCATACAATAGAGGGAGGCATAGTATGGGATGGAAACAATATGTACTCCTCAGCTAGACCTTTCTGACGAGGTATAGAATTCCCCAAATAGAGATCGTATGCAAACATTACGCCCTTGGGAAGTTGACGTACCAACTACCCCCATCGTGTCCCACAAGCCTTTTGGAATTTCATCTTCCGTGGTTAGGGTGGCATCATATTCTTGCGAATGTCGTAGCCATCACATCTCTTCTCAAAGATAAGATGCCACCATTCTAGCAAGTCATTCACTCTGTAATTTTACAGTTTCTGTACATTCTCTCGTTAATAAAAATTATGCATTACTGTATCTCTGTGTTTATTGCAATATTTTTGTGTATCTTGCAATATCTCTGTATATTTCATTGTTATATATCTTCCTTCATTTCATTCTCAAAATAAATCCGGATCAATGGTATAAAAGCAGGCTGCTCATTGTCGTTTCTTAGTGCATGTCCCCGACGAGGTCAGGGTACAAAGAGTTGGGTTTCGAGCTAGTTTCCCTTGAGTTCAACCGCTCTCGTCAACCCAAGTGGCCTCCCATGGTGGAAGAAAAGAGAGTCGCGAGAGAAAAATATCCCATCAATATGTTGCTTGCAGAAGCCCTCGCGCAACATAGGAACGATATGTTGGAGATTTTTTCCCAAATCCTTCAACGATTTTGGACAATAACAGGTGTGTCTTCGTCAAGTACTCGCTTTGGAGACGCCACTCTATTCAAGGTACAAGTTAATTTTGATATTCCCGTATTTCAAGGTCAAATCAATGTGAATGCTTTGGAAAAATGGTTAAATTTGCTAGAAGGTTATTTCTCTGTTCACAATTTTTTCGATAGAGAAAATATCACCTTTGTGCTCCTCTAGGCTCTCTCCCATGCCAAACATTGGTGGGAAAATTACTGGGAGAAAAGTTCCACAAATGATTATAGAATATTTGGGGCTGAGCCCACTTGGGATTTTTTTATGGATGTGGTCAAGGAGAAATATTACCCTTTGCAAAACTATGATTACTAGTACATGAGATGGACCACGCTGCACCAAAAGCGGGACCTAATAGTGTCGTAGTTCAAAAATACCTTCCATACCTTACCCACCAAGTTGGGTATCAAATAGTCTAAGTGACATCTGGTTTTGAAATACCGTGAGGCTCTACACATGTACATCCAAACCAAAATGGAGTTGCTGGACATCTCATCACTGGGATCTGCTTATAGATATGCTGTCAAAATCAAGAAAAAAATTAAGTAGCAGAACAAATGAGAATTTGGGTTTGCAAATATGCAATAACCAAAGTATGGTAAAGGCATCCCTAACTCATAAAAAAATCAAGACAATCAGTCCAAGCCACAAAAAAGAAGGGTAACGGGAAGATGAAAAAGGACACTAGGAAGTGGTGCGACTTCCACAAAATTATTTCCCACAACAATGATGAATGTCACTCAAAATAGTCATTGATGGACGAGCTCAAAGAAATAGAGATAATCCTCGACTCAGACTCTAATTCAAACACTAATAAAAGGAGACAGATAATTGATGCAAAACACACTGCTACTATCGCGAGCACAACAATCCAACCAGAAGAACTAGAGGATCCTGAGGAGGGGGAACACCTCTTCCATTCACATATGTGGGTGAAGGGGACCTCGCTGCATTTCATTGTTGATAGCGAACGCCAAAATAACCTCATATCAATAGAGATCTTCAAGTAGTTGGATTTTCCAACAACCCCACACCTGTACCCATACAACATCAGATGGCTCCGCCAGGGACAAGATATTTATGTCAGCCAACAATGTCTCCTGTCATACGATATCAAGCCCTTCAAGGGTGAGTTATTGTGTGATGTTTCCCCACTGGAAGTCTGTGATGTTCTGTTAGGCCAACCATATATGTGGAGGAGTGATGTTGTTTATGAGTCTTGACCCCGTAGCGTCATTGTTACTCTGGGGGGTCAGCACTACAGGATACCAGAGGTAGTTATGACTAATGTACCGACAAAACAATGCCACAAAATAGTCTCTCATACCACAAAGTTTATCCTCTTTAACACATGGTCAGAAGAGAAGAACACTACAACCACTGCATCCTCGACCCAAGAACCTCCTATTCAGCAGAAGCAGATAGACAAGATTGTAAAAGAGCAACAAGATATTCCTACTGCACCTACGGGGGTGCCTCCACAATACCCAGTCAAATCAAGTTATGATAAATCCATTCATGTTATTCATGTTGCATCTTCACCGACAAAGTCCTCCCACACTCACGAAGATCATGCAACCATATTGGTTAAACAGATCCAACCCCTCCAACAACAGGTTCATAACAACGTTCAACAATCTAAGTAGAGCAACTTCTTCAGCAAGGAAAGAAACTCACCAAGGTTCAGATTCAACAAAAGCTTCCCTGAGGACTTGACGCAATGGAGACCATTGCTTCCTAAGGGGAGATGATTGATCCAAGTGGAAATGGGTGGCCACCCACCTATTCCACTGGCTCAAAACATGGGTTTCCGCCTTGACAAATTTTCTATGTTTTTTCGGGTCCTAAACTTCTGGGACTGTTTTGAGGCCCTAAACGACGTTTTTTGGGCACAAATAACATTACTTAACATTCACTACCGACTAGTGATTTGCATTTATTCCTTGACACTAATAACATTTATTCCCCAAAAATAGTTACCTACTCTATTAAAGGATTACAATCTATATGACTCCCAAAAAAAATATTAAAATCTATAATTACTTAAAAATTTATTGCCATGTCAAACCAATTCTTAAATTTAATAATTATTAAATTATTTAAAACAACTTTATTATTCATTATAAATTTTGTTCAATGTAAAATAATAATAAAATATATATTATAAATTCAAAATAAAACTTTATTATAATGTGTAGCGATCTTCTGCAACATAATATAGCAACTACTGCTAATATGATTGTGCTTATCCATGTGTAGTGATCATTGTTCATAGCCACATTTTTCAACAATAATAAACAAATATTGCAACCAGATTCACTCTTCATGGAACATTTTTAGTCAATATTATAAAGTAAGGTTATCTTTTAAAAGAATGTTGCAATTCCAGATTCACAATTTTGATATGGTGTCATTATTGTCTTTTAGTAATTTTAAATAAACAAAAATATTTAAATTACAATTATTTCTTTTAAATAACTTTTATTAAATAACCTATTTATAAATATATAAAAATATATCATTTAATATAAAAAGATAGAATCAAATCATTATAAATAGGAATTAATTACACCGAAGCTGTTCTATAAGGGGAGGTTCCTCATGAACCTTCATCGTCTGTCCAAAACCAATTCGAAGTTCTCCACGTCTCATTTTCTTCACCGACTCCAACTTACAACGTTTCAATTAAGTGACAGTGGAAAGGAATCTTATTGGGGATTATTTATTCCTCTTTGCCCAGTTATGCAGAAACAAGAATTCATTGAGCAACAAAGAATAACACTGGAGAAACATCTTTGCAAATTGCCTTCTCATCCAGTAAAGAACATTGAATTGAGATTATTTCTTCAGGCTCAAGGAAACCTACCCTTACCAAGCACAACTAAACTCGACAACTATTTGGAGAGGGCAATGCCGCATGCACATCTCAAGATGTCCCTCAACCAACAAAGGGAGATAGGGATCAAGTGCTTTGCTGTTTGAATGATAAGGAAGTTGAATACGATTTTTTCCTCATCGATCTCAATGTTCCTACTCAGAAGCAACCCAAATATCTATCTCTCAATGTAAGAGAATTTTTCATGTATTATTTTTTATTTTAATCAACATATCAAATATTCTATTCACGATAAACATTTTCTTCTATTGTTTCCTTGTCATACTGGTACTACGTTTCCCACTAATATGAGAGACCTTACAAATTCTATGGAGACTTAACATGATTCCCACCAATCTAACCACATTGATTTCCCATGCTCCAACATTTGACAATAAGGATGTGTTTTCATAACCCATATTACAATATAAACATAAGGAAACTATAATCTTGGAAGAGTTAAATGATATGTTGCAAAGTTGTTTCTTCAAAAAAAAAAAAAAATTCAATGATACTCACACACACATATATATACACCCAAACATATTTGTGGGGGCTTAGTAGAAATATTTTCCAATGGTGGATAATTTCAATGTATGTCAAGAGGTATTTTGTGTACATGATTCGGCATGCCATTATTTCAAGATTGAAAAAAAGGGTGACATTAATAAAGAGAACAATTTAAAGAAAATCCAAACCAAGGCTCCAGTTTGTAGAAATGGATTCAATGAATAACTTCAAACTCAAATTTATTTCCCTCCAATTTGTTCTTCAAGTAAAATACCATGTTTTTTTTCCCATTGGAGGGTAAATAATATGAGGCAAGAAAGTAGGCAAGTAATCTCACTCTCAGTTAGTTTCATCTCAACTATAAGGTGAACAATTGCTACTGCATGGGATTCCAACATTAGGTAGCCTATGTGTCGGCGATGAATCCTTTGGGTTAGTACATACTAGTACATCAAGAAAGGGTTTACATAGGTTTCTTAAAACACCCTCTTGTTGGGCCTTTGTGCTAAAAGTATCAATGTCATACCTGGCTATGCCTACAACAACTCTTCCTAAAGGAAATGACCCTGCACTTTAAGACAGACTCTTCACAACATTGGCCATAATTTTTCTTATAAGAAAATTGATGTTTTTTCCATGTACTTTGGCAAGTACTTCATAAGAGATATATTGCATACTAGTATGCATATAGGTGATTCAACTTTGGAGTTATGTGATTATTGCAAGTGGGCATGCAACTCATTGATTCATCTTAGGAGTTATAGAATCGTTAAAAATATTTTGGGATATGTGGGATGAAGATGGACCTTGTAAAGTATTCATTTTCCATCCAAAATCAAAATTCTATGTCTTTAAACAACATAACCACCCCAATTCACTTCCATGTTTCTTTTCCCCAGCTTCTAGGTATGCTAGCTATTCCATAAGTAAAGGTAGTACCATATATTATTTTTATTTTGATTTGTTGTTTAACTAAGTTGTTATAATCTTGTAATTTTTTAATTACGTGAGGCAAATTGTCAAGACACATCATTTATTCTCTGCTTCAAATCACCTAATATGCTATTTATATTTTAATTCCACCAACTAAGATGTTATTTATTATCGAGGAGTAGATGTGATGTACCAATTCATCCACTGAGGATGAATTTGCATACTTGGCCTTGTAATCACTCCAAAGCTCATCCACAGATTTACCAGTGATATCGTTGAAGAATCCCATATTCCATCCATCGCGCAGTTTCAAATTCATCTTCGCAACAAAACCAGAGGTAACGTTGTCATAGTACTGGAGAAGGTAAGCAGTCACATCATAGCCCTGGTCCCACTTGTCACCGCTGCTGGGCTTAACCCAGTGCGAGGGGGCGAAGCCGGCAGTGAGGCGAACATAATCCGCCCTGGTAATCGACAATGTACTCAACGCTCAAGCAGATTTGGTCATTGCTTGTTACAGCAAACCCGCTCCTGCTTTCCATGAACAGAGTTACCGTATGCACGTCCTTCCTGTCCATGGACGATTGCTGGGCGAAGGTCTGCCAGATGAATGAGTCTACACATCTAAAAACAAAGTTTTATATTCAAAGTTCTCAAAGAAAACTATGACATCCCAAAAAATCCCATGAGAAAAAGGTTGAGTTTGTCACTTATTAACATACATTTGAAATTGGAGAAGAAAACATTGATACATTGTTAAAAATAATTTTGTTTAACACTTTGTAACTACATATATGAAAATACACGTTGTTGTTATGAAAATTGTTGGGTTAATATTGACTTTGTCATAGAGTATTAGGATATTTATACACTTAGGACTAGAGTGAGTTAATATCAAATTGGTCTAATGCATATTTAGATAAAATGTGCATCTTTAGTATGCATTTGTAGTTTTGTAATCCTATTGTCACTATATGTTCTACACATAAAGGGCGAGTTCAATAAGTTTGTGGCTGAAAAAGTGGCAAGGGCATGAGTACGAACACACACTCGCAGGAATGCGCATGCCTTCCTATACCTATAGGTTTGGATGTGGCCAAACCTCCACGTGGATTTCCACGTAGGTTTAGTGGCAAGAATACATGCACGTTCTTAAGAACATGTGCATGGTCCTAAGAACATATGCACGGTCCTAAGAATGCATGCACATTCTTACTGATAAAATTAGTTAAAGGGCCCTAGCACTTGCGTTTCTCTCATTGGGAAAATATAGTGGATCTAGAGAGGAGGAAGAAAGGGAGGATCTCACCACCGTGTCTAGGTATGTTACATTTTTCTTAATTTTAATCCAATTTAGTCTTTCCAATTTAATATTTTTCTCCCAATAATTTAAATTAAAAAAAAATGTAATTTTGTATTTTAAATAAAAAGGGAACCTAATTTACATGCCATGGATTTTAAATTGCAACACATATAATACAATGGAATGCCAAAAAAATTAAAACCTCTCAGAAGAAAACCAAGAAGATCAAAACCCCAACCCACCACCACCACACAATGTAAACACTGAAATTGATGAGGGGTTGGTTGTATTACGAATTCTTGAGGGAAAATTAAGGGAGACTAGATGTTATAGCTCCAAAATTTCCTACCTATGCATACATGGCATTGGCCTTTCCACTTACACAATTTTCCAATTTATTGTTGAGGATCCTTCTTAAAATACCATTTTTTGGAGCATGTACGTGTCATGATGAACTATTGCCCACGTACACATGCGTGTTGCATACTAAACAAACCATGTACATACGCGAGCTTCATACTAAACAACCCACATTTACCTCCAAAAGTTGCAAAAAAAAAAGTTGCAAGGAATTTGGTAGATTTTACGGGTTATTGGAGGTTTCCCAACCATTTTATCCATTGTAGCCCATCCCCAAACCAAATAACTATCCTTTTGTCATATAAAAGGAGGTCTTGGGGTCTCATGCCATCATTAAGCAAGAGAACAAAGAAACTCTGCCAAAATCCATTCCTCTTCTAGACCAGGTTTTTGCAGCCCTTTCTGAGATTTGGCCTCAATATTCCCCCTCTAGCCCCTTTCTCCCTATACAATCATTTCCCTTTTCCAAAAGAGATTAGTTGGTTGTGAGAGGAAGTGTGGGAATGATGCACTTGGAGAAACAATAAGAGGAGATCAGACTAGGTTCACAGAGCATTTGCCGATAATAAGGTTGTAATCATTATAATCTTCATATTGAATAAAAGAGTTATTTTCATGTCCCAATACATTTATATTGATAAGTAGAGATGGTATATTTGTAGCATTATTTTCCTAAGTGTTCTTGCAGGTTATCTTTGGGAGGAGACCAACAACCTAGGACGCTACAAAGGTGAAGGAGGTCTACATCAGACGTTAGGACCAAAGGTATGACTTTTTATCTTCTTTCATCCCTATCTCTCTTAATTGAGTTAGATAGTTTGGGGTATCTTAGGAATAGAAACTTATTTTAAGGGAGATCAGTGCTCTGCTTGTACTTCGACCTGGTATAGTAATAGGGGGATTTTCCCCGCTAGCAGAATTGGTAACTCCACTAGGGAGTCTATCACATAAGATTTGATTTCTTATTGTTTAAGTAAAATGGATGGAAGAGATGAGGTTTATATAGAGCGAACAAAGCGAAGAAGAATTCATGCATGTCGCGTCCAAAGACTCAGTGCAGTTTGCAATGCAAAGCATGTTGTGCGATGGGGTCAACATTCAGAGTTGTATATGAAAACACAATCGGACTGGACGAAGAAATGATGTTTTGGTCAAGGCCACTTCATCTTTCTTCTGGTGGATGATATTGTGGCCAAGGCCATTTTCACCTACTGGGAAAGAAACAAATCTTAACAGACTACGGTATGTTTTCACGGTATTTCTTTTTGGAAAGTGACAAACCTTAACAGACTACGGTAGGTTTTCACAGTATTTCTTTTTGGAAAGTGACAAACATGGGTAGGTCGACGTGGAGATGTGGGTATTAATGGTGCCACAACCTTCCTTTTTCCCTCCAGTGCCCATTTCAGATTTGATGTTCCTCTTTTTTTCCCTTCGACGCCCATTTCAAATTTGATTGTCCAAAGGAGATTTCTTCATCTTATCAAATTCTTGTAGCTTCTCAGTTTTGGCCCCTTCTCATTTTCAACCTACTTTTGTGGTGTGACTCGATGGATGGTTCACAAATGTTCGAATGACAATGACATCCTTCTATGTGGGTTTTTAAGAATCCTTCTTGCCCCCTCGCCAACTGTTACTAGCACCCGCCTGTTTCCACACCCACCACCAACCCACCAACCGCTACTCCATCAGTAGCACCTGCAGTTTCCCCTATAAGCACATTTGGTGCTTCAATCGCCAGTAAATTGGATAAAACTTCCATTTTGGCAACGACATTGGTGGGGGTGTTCTTTCTCTGAGTAGCTCAGAGTCAACAACTACACAATCCACTAATTCCTCGACTTTATTGATTCACCATGTGTGGTGCATTTGGTTTAGTTATGTATTTATTTTCTCCAGATTTAGTAGAGACATTTTAGGAGAAACGTCTAGCTAGATCTAGCCATGGATTTTGTTGTTTGATTTGTTCATACATAAAGGAGAAGTATTATTGTTATCATTACCTAGTAGTATAATATTCTTTTGTCCTCTCTGGATGATATTCAGATTCATTATTGAATCCATCAGATAGACACATAGAGAGCAGGAAAGTGGGTGAGATTTATTTGTTATATGGTATATACAATTATATATTGTAAACACTCTTTCCACCACTCACAATAAACTTGCATTCATTTTTCTAAGCCTCTGCTTATAAATCCATGGTATATATCCTTATCTAATGTTATCTACAAAATCATAACTAAAGTAATTGCTTCCCGTCTCAAACCCCTCATGCCTCTTCTGGCTTCCCCGGAGTAGTTTGGCTATGGGGAAAGCCATCAGATCCTAGGCATCATCATTCTTACCCATGAAGTGGTCCATTCCCTGAAGTCCACAAAAACCCTTGGAATGTTGATCAAACTCGACATGTCAAAATATTTCGACAAGCTCAGTTGTTAATACATCAAAGGTGCTCTTCTTGTCTTTGGCTTTAACCCCATCTAGGTGTTGAAGATTGAGTAGCTTCATAAGATATTCTTATTATATTTGTAATGAAAAAACCCTAAGAGACATTATTTATTATATTTGGCCCTATTGTGCCTTGACATGTCAAATGAAAAATATAAGGGTAAAGTGGTTAGGTCGGCCCTGGCCTAATTCTGGATTGTACAACTTATATTTATAAGAGGCCTAGCGCCTCATTTGGAGAAAACAACAAGCTCTCTCACAAGTTTGCAAGTTTGAGAGTGACACAACTACAAGGAGAGTGACACAGTTACAAGGAAGAGTATTTAAGTAAAGGGTTTTGGTTATCTTGGTGAAGGACTATCTTGGCCTAGTGGTGCACTAGTCTATTCTGGTTAGGGTTTCTGGTGGATCTTCTATTTTGGTGAGATCTCTCTTGTGAGAGACATTGTACTTGTTGAAGAATCTATATTAAAGAATCTTTGTTGGGTTTTCTCCCCCACGAGGGTTTCCAAGGATAAACTTGTGCCTATTGTGGATGTCTTTCTTTCAATGATCTATATGCATGCAATTATTGTTTTAATAGACTAAAGTTAAAGAATATCACACACTTAACTGCATAAGAAGAATTTTAACATGGAATTAGAGTGGGCCTGAAATAATTCATTTGCATAGTATTGAAGAGCTCGTTGGGGAAACTAAGACCATAGGGATACTCCCCTAACCCTAGCACATTTTTCCTTGGGAACAAATTCTCAGTTTGACAAAGTTTTATAAACTGCAATTGGTGTTGCAACTGCATAAACCCTAGAAGGGGTTCTTCACCCACTTTCTAAAGGATGCTGGTCAAAAAAAGACCACTAGTGAACTCACCTTAGGAGGGAACACCTACCCTCGGAGCATAATTCCAAAATTCAGGTTTAGAAAAATTAGGGTTTCTTTGACATAACACTCTCTAGTGAGTACAAAACCTTTCTTTGAAAAGTTTTATCTCTCTATTGTATTGTTCAAACACCAGGATGGCACCCAGTACCAAGCTTGATGAGAATCTTGAAGGCGCTGACAACTTCCGAGCATGGAAGTATAGAGTAATGATCATTCTATAAGAGAATGATCTGGAAGATTTTGTAAAAGAAGAAGTTTCAGAACCTAATGAAGATGAGGCCAAAGCTAAGTACAAAAAGGACCTAGTGAAGGCGAAGATAATCATTGTTGATTCTATCAAGGATCATTTGATCCCCCATATTGTTGGGTATGTGTTATATTCTTTTCACTAGTAGTAGTGTTTGAGCATCTGCGCTGGGCGCATAGGGGGGTTAGAGGGGGCGGAGCCCCCCGCAATTTTTTTTTTTTCGCATCGGGACCACATTATATTTAGGTGGTTTTTCGGCACATGGTTTCTTTGTCGATGGTTTTCTATTTCTGGTTAAGGAATTAGGGTTTTGGACTAATCCAGGTCATTGGGTTAGGGTTTTGGATGCCGCTGGCTCCTATATGTATTTTGTATTGTAAACATTGTAACACAATGAATGAATATAGAATATGCTGGTTTTCCCAGTTTGGGTTTCCAAGGGAAAAATCTCTGTGTAATGTTTGTATTTTCCATTGTATATTTTCTGTTCTTTTATGAATATCTGTTTGTAGTAGATATTGTACAAGGTTAGAATTTACATTTGGTATCGGAGCTTTATTGGATTCAGGGGGACGCCTTTGTGGTCAAGGGTTTGGCTCAGGATTGTGATAAGCCTTGTTACAGTGGGAGATCTGTGGTACTGTTTTTTAGGTGAAAAGAAATGGCAAGCAATTCGAAGATGGAGATCGAGAAGTTTAATGAGAAAAGATTTGAGCTATGGAAGCTCAAGATGGAAGATCTTTTGGTGGACAGAGATCAGTGCATTGCGGTAGATCCAGGTATTGCACCTACAGGAACTTTTGCAGATGACTGGAAAAAGATGGACCGGAAGGCAAAGAGGACAATCCGACTATGTCTCTCCAATTCAGTATTATTGAATGTGTCAGAGGAAGCTACAGCCAAGGATTTATGGGAAAAGTTGGGGAAGTTGTATGAGTCTAAGTCCTTGGTAAATAAACTATTAATGAGAAAGAAGCTGTATAACTTGAGGATGAGAGATGGAGACTCGGTGGCAGAGCATTTGAACACCTTCAATACTGTGGTAATTTAGTTAGTATCTGTTGAGATTAAAATTTCAGATGATGATAAATGTATCAATTTGTTGTGTTATTTAATAGACTCGTGGGATAGTCTGGTTGTGGCCATAGGTAGTAATACAACTTCTTAGAAGTTTGAATAAGTGGTCTCATCCTTGTTGTCGGAGGAGATGAGATGAAAGAATATGGAAGGACATAGCACAAACGCATTATTTGTAAGAGGACGTTACCAGGAAAGAAATAGATCTAATTTATCAAGTGGGAGATCTAAGTCTAAGGGTATATCTAAATCTCCTGGAAAGTTTGTAGGGGTATGTTGGAGGTGTGGAAAAGAAGGGCACTAC
>SNQJ01S0096048.1:0-13871 GCA_010110895.2 Picea sitchensis
AAGGGCATTGCAGAGACTAAGGGAATTGTAGAGACTGAGGGCATTGCAAAGACTGAGGCCATCCAAGACTGAGGGAATTGATACCTTCAAGGGTCATCTGAGACTGAGGGAAAGTACGCGTGAGACCATCGAGGGCCATTCCAGACCGAGACTGAGACTATAATGGTATGTGCTTTCATATACTTACCAATTATCGATTCACATGGGTAAAATAAATAAACAAATTGTATTGTTTTTTGTTATTGGATTTTTGTGTCATGTATTTTTGTAAATAGGCTCCATAATTCTTGTGTGAAGGTGTACCATTCACCATAGTGAAGGCTACCCATAGACCTCAAAATTTTCAATTTATGTTATGGACACATCACTATATGCATCATAAATAGGACCTCCATAATGTATCCAACAATCCGGCTTCCTATCATGATAAAAGATATGAAAGGTGATGTCAATAACTCCATGCCCTAGGGTGCCATTATCTTCATCAAATGGAGAGATACATGCCTTTACCACTTCATCATCATTTGAGGGTTTGTCTTCAAGATTAGCCCTCTCAAGATCATAACAAGGAAGACCATCAAATTCAAAAGTTTGATAAGGTGAAAAGCTTACCAAACACTCAACCTCATGGGGAGGATAAATAGATGCATGGGGGCTCTCATCTTTAAGGTCTCCACCAAGATCTTCCATGGGAGAACACGATGTTTCTTCAACAATTATTTCTTCATGTTCTTTATCTTCAATTGAGGTGTGAGAAGAGTCTTCATACTTGTGTTCTTTAAGTGGAGGTGCAACTAGATATTCCATGGCTTTATCGTCAAGGAGAGATTGAGGATTTTATTCAACCATATTTTCTTTGTTTATCACACAATACATTTTATTTATCCTTTCAATAATGAGCATCCATTTCTCAATATAATTAGGGCTCCATTTCTTGAAAAATGTCTCAACAAAACCTAGAAAAGATGATATTTTTCCTCTACCAAGATGTTCAAACCATTCCCTTGAACTCCTTTTAAAACTATTAACAAAAAAAATTATCACAACATTTTCATGAATAATGCCAATACTTAAAATGAATGCCATGAAAGGTAATATGTTTAGTATGATTGAATCATCATGTCCACAAAAATTTGGAATTGACCTCCAATCTACACTTGGGTGCTCATGACGGAACCTTGAGATATTTGAGAAATCAATAGGAGCACACAAATCAGTGAACCATGGGGGACATTCCATTTTTTTTCACTTCTAGGTATTCAATATAAGGCTAAAAAATATGCAATGGATAATGATGATACCTCATACCAATACCAAGAGTGTAGTTTCCAAGATGAGCTTCTTCAAAAAGCCTTCAATATTGATGGATGTGCTCACCTCTACACCCAAAAAAGTCTTCAAAATATGTAAGGAACAAGGGATTTGTCCCTTCATGGAGTTACCATGTGAGAAATATATGTTCAATACAACACTCACAAAAGTGTCATGAAGCATTGTCTTCAAAATTTCTAGGAGAATGGACTTTATCTTTGGAAATGGTGCCAAAATGTTACCTAAAAAATTGTACTTAAAGATAAAATCCCAAATCCACAAGGCACAACCCAAGAGGGAACTTTCAAGATGGTCACCATTGTCACCTAATCAACATATCCTCTTCACTTTTGGCCATCTCTTCTCTGACTCAAGGGGAGTACCCCCAGTAGTATTACTAAATCTAAGCAATGAGGAACAAGGTGAAGTGAGAGTATATTTAGAAAAACAATGTTTTTGATGTTTTAGGATATAAAAGAGGTGATGGAAAGAAGTAGATATAAATTCCAAATCCAACAAGGGAAACAGAGTCAAGATGAATCAAAGGGGCTTATAGGGACAAGAAGAACACCCCTTTTCAAAATTGGTCTATTTCATCTAAAGATTATGATAAAGAGACTAAAACCCAAGGGGAAGAATAATCTCTTATCTAATCAATATTAACAATGAATACCAAGGCCCTACAAGAATGGGTCCTTATGGGAGAAACCTTCACCAACAAGATCAGCTATAACTTCACAAACGTACTCAATACCCTTGCTAGGATTCCTAAAATGGATAGAAAAAGAAATGCATCAAATATAGGAGAGGATTTACCCCAAACTAACAAAGGAGGAAGGAGAGGAGTTACCCCAAAATGTCTTCCTTCCAAGTGGTAGATTTTACCCTTCAATGGATTGATCTTGGTAGTTTGTAGAAGACTTGAGCATTCACAATCAATCTTTATGCACCAAATAGAAACCAAGATAGAAGAGCTTCAAGAATTGACGCCAACATCCATAAACACAGAACCCTTATACATCCATATGCTCCAAGAAAGATATCTCAATTAATCTCCAAGGAGTGGAAGCTCAAAAAATACAATGATGACTACAAATGAGGAATGGATGCTCATATAGAGTCTAGCTCAACTCCCTTTACAATAGAATAATAATATCTCATGTGAAATATTTAGATTTATGCTAGGGAGGAGTGAAGAATTATTTCATCCAACTGACTAATATTTTTTGTAAAATAAATAGGTGGTCAAGCCACATGTACAATACTCTAATCAAAATAGGCTCAAGAGAGTGGGATGCCTCCATCAAAGAGGCAATAAGATGAGTCAGAGGTGCAACATATATCCTCCAAAATCCTCCAAGTCGATAGATCCACAACCAACTCCTCAAAGTAGGCAATGAAAACCTCTTAGTTATCCTCCAAGGTGGACACGTAGCTCCCCAAAGTGAAAAATACCAAGAAGTAATGAGTATAAGCCCTCAAGAGTGGATGAATCCCCTAAATTAAGCTCCAATGGTCATGTGTGAGGTATCCAATGTGTAACTTCCTTCTCAAATCATGTCAATCATATAATCAAGTCAACGAAAGTCCAAGAAGGTCCATATGTGCTAAATATAATCCCCAATGGCCATGTAATGCATCCTCCAAGGAGTTCATCCATCAAACTATGTGAAAAATGCCTCCAAATGCGCAAACAAGTTGACCACTCCAATATTTGTGATGTGGCATGGCATGAGAGGTCTATGTGCATGAATAATATCCCCAAATTACCTATGCCATTCTGACCAATGCCTTGAGAGTTGTAAGATTGCATCGAGATTTGTGAACAAACTCAAGAGTTGTGAAGATACCTTAGGAGTTTTGAAAATTACAATGTCATAATGAAGCTCATGCAATGTTCACTTAGCCGTAATGTACATTCACTATTAATCCAACCATGTAATCATGGCCTTTGAATAAGGGCTTGTCCCATTTGTCCTTTTTGGATGGAGTGAGACAAGGTAATTAAAACATTTGTCTTATTTTGGATGGAGTGAGTCAAGGTAATCATGTGGTAATCATGTACCATGTGGCATTGGGGCTATTATATCCTTGAATGACAAATTTAGTTTTTGTTTCAAGATTGGGCATGGAAGAGGTACTGGAAATTGAGAAAAGCTTCATTCTCCATTGTCAACCATTGAGGTTGGAATTGGAGAAGATTTCTTAATGTTCATGTGTATATGGAAGTATAAATGGTGGTTAAGTGGCTTAAGAGGTCTTACAAGATGCAAATAAATACCTTTACCCATGTATTGGCAAGGTTAAAAAATTCCCCAGGTACCATTTCAAATCTCAACCTTTCGAGGATGTTTGGAATTTGACCAACATTGTTTAAAAGTCATTATATTCTTGGCACTCTAGTTGGCTTCACATAAAAGATAATTTTATTCTTCATCATTGTTACCTTTCATTGAAAATTCAAGGAATTGAAGAATAAAACTAAGTTGGACCTCTGCCATGTTGATGACTAGTGTATGGAAAAAAAAAACTCTTTTGACCTGGGTTTTCTCGTTGGGTTATAGATACTACTCGTAGAAAGATTAGTATTAATTACTTTCCCTTCCACTATGTAACATCCCCAACCACCCATAGGCTAGGGTATTCTACTTGCAAGCCCGCCCTTGGACTTCTTTCTCTTACCGATACCCTTTTAAAATTTAAGGATGCATAAAAGAAAAGACTTTAACGACATGCACAACAATAGTCAGCAAGCGTGCATAGTCTACAAGATTCAATTAAACGATAATTAAATATACATTGAAAATACATTCATATGCATGTAAATGATGCCATAACAGAGAGAACATATATTTATGAAAGATGACACCAATTGGCTGCAGAGCAAGGACGTTCCACCCAACTGTAGACACCATTGCTCCAAATCTCAACAGTAGTGTCACCCCCGAGCCAGGGCTATGAATCCACAAGGATAGTTCCAAAGTGTTACTTGGATTCCCAAACCAATCAGTGCCCAAGCTCTCACAGGCTTCCCAGCACCCATAGAAAATCCAAGTACTGAGCTCTCTTCTACCTAGATTGCACCACCTGAGAGAACGAACCTCCACCCTTCTCTGCCACACAGTCCCTCAGGTAGCCCTTCTCCTTATTCAGGCCTCGAGTGCAATTGTTCTGGAATCTCAATGCTGGAACTCTTAGGAATCGCAGTTGTGAGAAACGCTAGTCACAGGCCAACGCATCTCAGACATGCAGGCCTCAAGTCATGGCTAGATCACACTAGCGACCACTACAGCCCACCATATCATGGCTAATTCTTCAGCAGTTCGATTCCCTTTCCTAAGACAAGACGTGGATGATGATGGATCAATGGATGGGTAAATGGGTGCATGAAGTTTCATGAGGGGAATGAATGAGCATACAGGAAATCGACGAACAAGCCATCAGTTGAACCCCCCCCCATCATACCAGAGGAGGGTTTAAGTAACTTCATGGGGAAACAATAACCTCCTGGCCTTCCCCAAGAAGCTCACGTAACTGATCCCCTCCCTTAGAAAAATAAGGGTAATTAAAATAGGAATAAACACTTATCCCCTCAAGCCCCCTCTCTTGTGGAATCATAGCCCCCTATAACTATAGTCCTTGTCTGTCTAGCAGCCAACAATGTGTTTATTATTAATAATGATCAAAACATTACATTTCTTGGGCACACTAGCCTTTTAATAATTGTTTGGGCACTCTAGCCTCTCAGCATTGTAACAATACATTATTTAAAATGGGGGTTCAAAACCTGGGGTGTTACATCCCCTCCCCCTTATTTTGGCATTGTCCTCAGTGCTAGAGATCAAAATCTCAAATTTATTCAAAAAGTTGCGGGTATTCTACCTGCATGGCATCTTCATGCTCCCAGGTAGCATCTTCAGGACTGTAGCAGGTCCACTGAACTTTTACCAACTCTATAACTCGATTCCGGAGCATTTTGACTTTTCTGTCCAATACCTACACTGGTTCAACCTGAAAATCTCCCTCTGTCTCTACCTAAATCAGATGCCAATCAATAACATGGTTAGGACCATGTACATATTTATTTATTAAAGATACATGAAATACATTATGCACATTCATGGAAGCAAGCAATGCAAGCATGTATGCAACTGGCCCTATTTTGTCCAATATTTCAAATGGACCACAGAATCTGGCTGTCAGCTTTGTACAACTACCCAATTTCAAAGATATTTTCTTGGGCTTCACTTTCAAAATTACATGCTCCCCTACTTTAAATTCTCTAGCTGTCATGTTCTTGTCTTCATAAACTTTCTTTCTATCCTGAGCTTCCTCTAAATTCTGCTTGATCTTGACCACTTGGTCTTCCATGTCCTTGAGCAACTCCGACCCAAGTACCACTCTATCTGTTGGGTTGTCCCAACTTACTAGAGTATCGCATTTCCTACCGTACAAGGCTTCAAATGGGATCATTCCCAATGAAGCTTGATACCCATTATTATATGAAAACTCAACCAAGTGTAAGTAATATTCCCACTTAGATGGCTTATTCATCACATACATTCTCAACATGTCTTCAATTATTCGATTGACTCTCTCTCTGTTTGCCCATCTGTCTGGGGATGATATGCTGTGATAAATTTTAGATTTGTGCCAAATCCTTTAAACAATCCCCTCCAAAAATTGGCGGTAAACTTTGTATCTCTGACCGAGACGATGGTCCTAGGTATCCCATGCAAACTAGCAATTTCCTTCATGAAAATTTATGCAATATTAGTTGTTGTATGCATTGTCTTCACAGGCACAAAATGAGCAGAATTTTTCAATTTTTCAACCACCACCATGATTGAATCATGTTTCTTATTTGTTCTGGGTAATCTTGTGATGAAATCCATGGTGATCACTTCCCATTTCTTCTCTGGTATTGGCAATGGCTACAGCAAACCCGTTGGATGCCTATGCTCAGCCTTCACCTTCTGGCATTCCATACATCGAGCGATGTAATAAAAAACATCCTTCTTCATTCTCGGCCAAAAGAACTGGCTTCTTACTTCTTTAATTGTTTTCTGGTAACCGGGATGTCTAGCATAAGGAACATCTTTCATTTCCTTTAGTACCAAATTCCTTAGTTCTTCAGAACTAGGAACATAGATTCTATTTTTATGCATGAGTAATTAGTCTTCCTTAATCTCATACTCCTTTATTTTATGTTGTACATCTCCTTGCTATAATTTTTCCTTTACCTGTAGGTAATGTTGATATGTAACAAGACCATCTAAAATTATTCTCTTCAAGTCTGACTGACGCATACTGACAGCAGTAGCATGCATGAGATGCACTCTCCTACTAAGTGCATCGTCAACTTTATTCTCCTTTCCCTTGATCTGCTTGATATCAAAGTCATATTCACTTAACGATTCCATCCATCTTGTTTGTCTGGCATTCAAGGTTGGTTGTTTGAAAATATACTTTAGATGAATGTGGTTTGTCCTTAATTCGAATTTCTTCCCCATGAGATAATGCCTCCACATACTCAAGGCGGGAATAATGGTAGCAAGTTCCAAGTCATGTGTGGCATAGTTCCTCTCAGGTTTCTTACACTTTCGGGACTGATACCCAACGACATGTCCATTTTGTGTGAGGACTCCCCCATGTCCTTCCTTAGAAGTGTTTGTACATACCACAAAACTTTCATTTGGGTCAACAATCATTAACACAGGTGAACTAGTAAGTAGTTCCTTCAATAGATTAAAATTCTTTTCACACTTGAGTGTCCATTCACATTTAGTTCCCTTATTTTGCAAACAAGTGATGGGATGAGAAATATTAGAGAACCCTACTATGAACCTTCTATAGTAGCCATCTAATCCCATAAAATATATGATGTTTGACACGTGTATGGGTATTGGCCATCCTCTAATGGCTTCGATCTTCTCTGGATCTACTGCTATGCCCTGCTCTGAAATAATGTGTCCCAAGTAATGGATCTTCTTTTGATAAAAAGAACACTCACTCAAATTGGCATACAACTGGTGTTCTCTCATACTTTCAATACCACTCTTAAGTGATGTTCATGCTCCTCTTCAGACTTAGAATAGATAAGTATGTCATCCAGAAATACTATGAAAAACTTGTCCAAATAATTTCTGAATATGCCATTCATTAAGCACATGAAGACAAATGGTGCATTGGTCAGTCCAAATGGAACCACTACAAATTCATAATGCCCATACCTGGTCCTAAAGGTTTTCTTATGAATGTCTTCTTCCTTGATTCTTACCTAATGGTATCCGTCCCTCAGGTCAATCTTTGAAAATATCTTTTCTCCTCTTAGTTGATCAAAGAGGTCATCAATTCGGGGTAGAGGATACTTGTTCTTTATAGTGTACTTGTTCGGTTGTCGAAAGTCAATACACAGCCTCAAGGTTCCAACCTTCTTTTTGATGAAAAGTACTAGTGCTCCCCAAGGTGAAACACTTGGATATATGTACCATTTCTTCAACAATTCCTCCAACCGCATTTGTAATTATTTTAACTTTGGTGTGCTCATTCTGTAAGGTGTTTTTGACATCAGGGCAACTCCTGGCACTAAATCAATTGAGAAATCTATCTCCATTCTTGGTGTCAATCCAAGTATTTCTTGGAATACATCTTCAAATTCCTTTAGCACCGAGAAATATTCAAGGCTTGGCCCCTTTGTATTATTTGGCTCTTCCACATGAGCTGCATACAGTTGACATCCTTTCCTAAAACATCTTTTTAGCTGTAAGGCTGAAATATCCCTTATAGAGATGGGTCTTGGAACTCCTTTCACAGTGATCTGTTTTCCATTTCCATCAAGACATGTAAATGTCTTGTTATGACAATATAGGACAGCTTGATGCTTGTCCAACCAATCCATCCCAATCAGAACATCATAAGACCCCAATGGTATGATATTTAGATCAGTACTAGTATTCACGCCATTAAGACTTATGGAACAACTTCTGACCATATCATGGATTCTTCTTTTGGTTCCAGTGGCTAACTGAACCAAAATTTCTTTTCCAAGTTTACTTTTCTCCAAATGTAATCTATCCACTATCTTAGGATCAATGTAGCGATGACTTGCTCCTGAATCAATCAAAATAGAAACAGGTTGATTTATGATCTTACCTTCCACCTCGATCATATTGGACTGGTACTCTGCTTGTCGATCATTTAAAGCTGCATAGATTCTTCTCATATCTTCGATTTTTGTAGCCTCTTGGACGTTGTGCACAATCTTCACTCTATCTTTTCTATGTGGGAAATCCTTGTATAGGTGATCTTCTTTGCATCCCTAGCATTGGATTGGTGGTCTTCCCCTTTTTCCCAAGGAATCTTATTTCTTGGATTCCCCCTTAGCATACCGATCTTGACAATTTCTATTAGGTTCATTCCTACTGAAGGGAGGTTTGAATCCTTTCCTCCTCTATTCATACTTCTTGTTCTTCTTATCCTTCAAATATTTTTGCAGGGACTCTCTTCCCTGGCCTTGCTCACACAGGTATTTATCCTTCCTGATGGCCTCAGTCAAGGTCCTGGGTTCATCATACTTGATATTTTCCTTATAAAAGGCTGGCAATCCACTTAGAAATCTTTGTATTTTCACTTTCTCATCACCAATGAACTTTAAATATTTTAACAATCCCAAGAACTTCTTCTCGTACTCTGCCATAGTAATGCTTCCCAACCTGAGTTCAAATAATTCCTAGATTTTCTTGTCATAGAAATGCTCTGAGAGGTAGTCCTTCTGGAAGTACTTCTTGAAGTGTTTCTAAGTGATACTACTTTCATTCACATGTAGAAATATTTTTATGAGTTAAGTAGAAGTTTGTACGCCCAGTTGGGAGAGATGCAATACAGAAAGAAATTAGTTGTAAGAGAGAGAACTGTGACTTAGAAGGAGATCTCATTTTTTGAGTTACTGTAATTCAAATGTATTTGGTAGCCATTTTTCGGCACTTGTGAATATAACATAAGGAAAATCGATCCAAATGTATGGTGTGTGGACTCTGTGTGTTTTCTTGTCGTTTCTGTTTTCATAAACAAGTGGATGGAACTGTGCATGTTAGTGTTCCATTTTCAATTGTTTCTCTTCATTTGAGCTCTGCAAGATGTGCATCGAGCTAGAGAGGAACACAAGGAAATCGGGATGAATTTCTCTGTGAGAAATCTCTGGATCCAAGTTACCGAGATCCCTTAGATGCAAGGAGTGCGCAAGAAATCGAAGTCGGCATCAGATGAAGCTCAGGGGGAATAACGCTTTGGGAAAGTGTTGTCGAGATCCAGGAACCCATTTCCTAGGAGAAACAAAGGTCGAAACATTTGAGGACTTAGAAAACATTCTAAGTCAGAGGCAAGTAAAATCCCAGGAGGAAAAACACCGTCGATCATTGGATCACGGCAGAGAATACCACAGACCGTCTGATATGAGATAAGGGAGTAGTTTTTAACACTACGTAGACCTAGGAGGGGAGATCTCAAAGATCTTAATGGACGGTGGAGAGAGCTCGAGGAGTAGCATTGAAACCCCGTAGGCCCTTGGATCCAGTGGATCTATGAGGGGGGTTAGCGGCAAAGATCTTTCTATGCCCAAAGCTCAAGAGGGATAATGACCGTCGATCCTAGATATATCTGGACCATTGGTCCATTTCATGAAATCGGGTATCGCGAGTTGGGAGGGTGGAGTTCCTTGCTCTTCAAAACCCTAAATCACGGAATTGCGTTTTGACCTAAACCGTTGGATCAGGAAGAGGAGTGAGAGCTAGTGATCAAGCACCTCAAACTTTCGGCATTTCGGCGATCGGGTGGAGTAGTGGCCGAACTTCGTGTCTACTGAAGTTGTGAAATGTGAAACGCCGAAACAATCATAGCCGTCGGTCCAAGAGAGACCTGAGCCATGGATCTCGCCTCAACATGATTTCGACGTTCGTGACTGGGAGGGGTCAGGTGCCTTGTATCTCAAGGTTTTGATATCGTGAACTGCATCGCACTTTCATGGAAAAGATTGTGGTCATGGGTGTGTGGTCACGTGAGTTGGGAAAAGGGAGGAGCTAACCTCCATTATCCCTCATTGGAGTTTTGGGACTTGGAAGAGCCAAGGACTCATCATATTGGAAAGCCTAGGGTCGCAAAACGCGACATGCCTTTTGGGCCAAGTCCATGGTTGTGCCCACAGTCATGAGGAGTGGGGAGCATGAGCCTAGCACTTGGTTGCATAGGAAAACACAAAGAAGGACCTGTGGATTAGAAGAGGGAGGTTCCAGCTCGGAACCAGAAGAGCCATTTCGACTCCGGAACCAAAAGATCCTGACCGAGAGGTCACGCAGGCCTTAGGAGGGATAGGGGGTCTACATCAGGTGGTATCAGAGCCTAATTTCTTCGTCTATAGACTTCAGGCGAAAGAAAAAGAGGAGACAGAGGACTCGCAAGCATACTCTTTGTGTGACAGATAGTCAACACAATGTTGCCAATAAGACGAGAGCCACCTTTAGCCAACCGTGTTGTAGAGAGGGAGATGTGAGAGCTTCGCGCTCGATTGGAAACAATGGAAGCATCATAGAGAAGAGAACTTGAAGTTGGGGATCTCAGTGATGTAGAAAGTGAAGAGTTTGAGATTGAAGAAGCTATAGAAGAGGATGTTGCAGAAGAACGTTTGTTGAGAGCAGTTGCCAGATTGGGAGGTAGAGCTAAGATAGAGGTTCCCATGTATGAGGGAAATCTAGATGTTGAATAATTGTTGGACTGGATAAGGTCCATGGACAAACACTTCAATTGTGAATATGTCAATGAGGAGAAGAAGGTGAAGCAGGCAGTCACTAGGCTAAAAAGGCATGCAGCACTGTGGTGGGACTAACTGCAGGCTGAGAGGAGAGGTAAAGGCAAACAGAGGATAAAGAGTTGGGATAGAATGGCAGCCAAACTGAAGGCTAAGTTCATACCCAAAGACTACCAGATCAATCTATTCAGGAAGCTACAAAATCTGAGACAGAAAGGGATGACAGTCAAGGAGTACACCGAGGAGTTCTACCAGCTGAACATTAGAACTGGAAAAAGGGAGAGAGATGAAGAACGAGTCGCTAGATATATAAATGGATTGAGATATGAAATCCAGGATGAGATTAACATGATTTCAGTTAGGACTATGGAGGATGCTTATCAGTTTGTGCTAAAGGAAGAGGAGAAGCTGGCCAGAAAACAGAACCAGCGAGGAAGAGGTAAAGGCTCAATCCCAAGAAAAAGAAAGGGATTTAACCATGACAGAGAACATCAGTCTAAGGAAGAGGCTGAGAAACCACACAATCACTTAGAACGAGGAGGAATTTCACGAGAAAGACAGGGTGGTGGAAGAAAATCTTCTAGAGGAAGAGGCAAAGGAGGAGTAAGGTGCTATAACTATGGAAAGATAGGGCACATGTCTTGGGAATGTCCTGAGAAGAAGAAGGAAGGAGGAGAGGCTCACATTTCAAAAGCAAAATGAAGAGATGTTGAAGTAGAAGGAGCAGAGGATGGAGCATCCCTGATGTTGAGAAAAGTTCTCTTAAAACCAGAGGCAAAAATTGAAAAGCCAGTGCAGAGAAACAGTCTCTTCAGGATAGCTTGCAAGCCTAAGGATAAAGTATGCAAGGTGATCACTGATAGTGGGAGTACTGACTACATAGTATCCACATAGATGGTGGAGAAATTGGAGTGGAAGACAACTACACATCTACGGCCATACAAAGTCTCATGGCTGCAAAAAGGACACTAGGTAATGATCACTAAACAATGCTTGGTTGAAATTAAAATAGGAGGATATAAAGATGAAATCCTTTGTGATGTAATTCCCATTGAAATATGCCACATTTTGTTGGGAAACCCATGGAATTTTGATAGAAATGTCATTTATGATGGAAGGAAGAATACATATACATTGGAGAAGAATGGTAGGACGCATATGTTGTTGCCAATAGAGGAGAAGAGAGTGAAAGAGGAAGCCAACACCAGCATACTTCTCATGAGTGGGAAGGAGCTCCTAAAAGAAGTCAAGGAATAACAGGAGATGCAGTTCACTATGGTGAGGGATCCCAGAGTCATCCTTACGAGTACATCAATGGATGATTTGTCTGAAGAAGTTCAGGAGCTGCTGGATGATTTTGTTGATATAGTGGTGGATGAGTTGCCAAACTCATTGCCACCCATCAGGAGTATCAGTCATCATATTGACTTGATACTAGGATCAAGCCTACCAAACAAAGTAGCGTATAGACTAACACCTCGAGAGAATGAGGAGGTGAAGAACCAAGTCCAAGAGTTGTTGGATAAGGGTTTGGTTAGAGAAAGTTTGAGCCCATGCGCAGTACCAACTGTGTTAAGCCCAAAGAAAGATGGAGGATGGAGAATGTGCATAGAGTAGAGAGCCATCAACAATATCACCATCAGGTACAGATTTCCTTTACCAAGAATGGATGATTTAATGGATTTCTTAAGTGGAGCAAATTTCTTTTCTAAGATATATCTGAAAAGTTGATATCACCAAATCAGGATGAGAGAAGGTGATGAGTGGAAAACAACCTTTAAGACGAATGAAGGTCTGTATGAGTGGATGGTTATGCCATTTGGCTTAACGAATGCCCCGAGCACTTTTATGAGGCTGATGAATGAAATTCTAAAAGATTTCATTGGTAAGTTCATGGTTGTATATCTGGATGATATACTGATTTTTAGCAAGACTAAAGAGGAGCATTTGAGGCACCTAACGCTAGTAATGAGGAGGCTACAGCAGGAGAAGATGTTGATCAATATGAAGAAGGCCTCTTTTATGAAGACAGAGCTCATTTACTTGGGTTTTGTGATCTCTTCGTATGAACTGAAGATGGATCCAGAGAAGGTGAAAGCGATCAGGGAATGGTCATCACCAAGGAGCATGTTCGAGGTAAGGAGCCTTCATGGTTTAGCAAGTTTCTACAAAAATTTCATTAGAGACTTCAGTGGGATTTGTGCACCCATAATGGATATAGTGAAGAAGCGGCACAAATATTTTAAATGGACAGAGGAGGCTGAAAGGAGCTTCAATATATTGAAGGAGAAGATAACAAAACGACCAATCCTGGTCTTGCCGAATTTTGGGAAGACATTTAAGGTAAGATGTGATTCAAGTGGAGTTGCAATAGGAGCAGTTCTGAGTCAGGACAATTGACCTGTTGCCTATTTCAGCGAGAAGCTGAATGAGACTAAGAGGAAATACTCCACATATGACAAGGAGTTCTATGCCATAATTCAAGCATTGAAGAAATGGAGGCATTATCTTGTCCCGCAAGAGTTTGTCTTATATAGCGATAACCAATATTTACAATTCATAACCCAACAAGAAAAACTGAATCAGAAGCATGCAAAATGGGTGGAATTTATGCAAAATTTTACTTTTCTCATAAAACATATTGTTGGGAATGCTAACAAGGTTGTTGATGCGTTAAGCAGAAGATGTTTAATTCTGCAGGAATTCTAGGTGAAGACCTTGGGGTTTGCACACCTTAAGGATATGTATTATAATGATA
>SNQJ01S0096048.1:13881-45567 GCA_010110895.2 Picea sitchensis
GGTCGATCCCACTCTCCCGTTAGAGAGTGACACCAAAGCGGTCATTCCATTTCCACCCGTCGACCCCATTATTCCCTTGGAGAATGAAACTCAAGTGGTCGATCCAGTTTTGCCATCGGTCGATCCCATTCCTCCATTAAGGAATGTCAAAGCGACTAATCCAATCCCTTCCTCGGTCAGTCCCACTCTTTCTCTAAAGAGTGCCAAAGTGGTCGATCTAGTTTCGCCATTGGTTGATCCCATTCCTCCATTGAGGAATGTCAAAGTGACTAATCCAGTCCCTTCCTCGGTCAGTCCCACTCTTTCTATGAAGAGTGCTAAAGTGGTCTATCCAAGTCCACCATTGGCTGATCTGATCCAATCATCGGTTGATCCTACTCCCCTTCTAGAGAGTAAACCCAATACTGCCCATTCTTTTCTCGTTAATACAGACTCTACCGTGTCGGGGGGCATTCCTCCTTCTCCTGTGAAACCCCCTCCAAGTACTAAAGCCATCCTTTTTGATTGGGGTGTGCTAACTGGACCTCTTCTTCCCTCTCACATTCCTTTCCAGATTATAGTATAGGTTCGTGGTCGGGACGTTCCTCAAATGCTGATAGATGAAGGTGCGTCCGTTAGTATTTTGTCTTTTGTTGCTTGGTACGCTTTGGGTTGCCCGCAGCTTGCACCGGTTACACAGAATCTGTTAGCTTTTAACAGAAGAACTAATCAACCTTTAGGGATCCTTCCTCAGTTTTCTGTAACTTTGGGAGGGAAAACTATCTTTATTGATGTCATGGTAGTCTGAGACCCCTTGGATTTCCCTTTACTCCTTGGGTGGGATTATGTCTATACCATGAAAGCTATTGTATCAACTCTTTTCCGTGTGATATCTTTCCCTCACAATGGAAGAATTGTGACTATTGATCAAATTTCATTCATCGACCCTGACTGGGTTACCTCCCTAAGTGGTTCTTATATGCAGACAGTATCACCCTCGCCGCATGTCAATTATGTGGCATTGTCTCCCATGATTTCAACTTCTGATGCTTTGGATCCAGTAGTTGACATGGTGATTTCTTCGGTAGGGTTATTGGAGCCTGATCTCCTTACCCCTATCACGACCCCTGACATGTGTTCCTTTCAGAGTGATTATCTTCCATCCGGCGAAGATCTCGTGGAAGCCATGACCGATTTTTATCCTTTGACATGGTATCCTTCCAGAGCATTATCCTCTTGGAAGCCATGATCCGGACGAAACCACGAGCATAGTTTCTCTTCTCTGTGGCAAGCTCGTTAAAAAATGAAACAGAGGTCCTGAGAATAGTTCTTTTCTTGTGTCAAGCTCATTAAAACATGAAACAATCATCTCTCTTGAATCTTCTTTTCATCCACCCTTCTCCTTTTTCTCATCTACTAGAGAAATTGGTGACGACCTTAGAGCTGGTGAATGAATTGAATCTTGGAGGGCATGTCTCCAGCCTTTGATGATCTTTCTAGAGCTAAGCCACTATCTTTCAAGCTGGGGGCATACCGAGCTTAGTCTTTGTTCTTTCTCGTGCTCGTAAATACATGAGAATGCATCCGGGTAGACTTTTATCTCTTTTTCGGACCTATATGGATACATGAAAAAGGAACCCCCTGGAGTCTCCTTTAAGCTCTTTTCAGACTCTCTAAACATGAAAATATTGCCGAGTGATCTTGCTTCCTTTCCCACTCGTTAAAAGGTTGGAAAGGGCGTCTTTCGAGTGATAATTTATCTCTTTTTCAGCCTCGCGAGACTAACATTATGAAAAAGGACAACATTGGAGTTATCTTTAAGTTCTTTTCAGACTCTCTAAAGATGAAAAGATTACCGAGCGACCTTGTTCTCTTCACGCTCGTTAAAGTATTCGAAGAAAACATCTGTTGAGCGATAGTTTATCTCTTTTTCGGTCTCATCAAACTACTTTATGAAAAAGGAACTGAGAGAGTTCTCTTTTAAGTGTTTTTCCAGACTCTATAATCATGAAAAACCTTCGAGTTTTCTGTCTTTGGACTTGCTAAACAAAACATCGACAAGCCCATATGGGATCGAACCCTTACTTCTTCCAGTTCATTAAACAAAGGAAGAGGAACTTACTGAAGGTGAGTTTTATCGAGCATGTGTTATCCTCCTCGAGCTCATTAAATTAAAAAAAGGTACTCATCTATCTGGATGGGGGGGGAAATTGAAAGAAGCAAGACAAGAAGTCTTTTTGAGAACATTACCACGTAACTCTTAGAGTCGCCCTTGAACATGACACTTTGTCTTTTGCACGCATTATAATTCGCTGAACCTCTGCACTGAGCCAATCCTTTGAGTTTCTTTCACTCCTCTGGGTCACCCGACGTAAGTCACATCATCCACTGCATCATCATGTTTTGGTCCATGTCATGTTTCTACTATTGCGCCTTAGTGTTCAAGGGAATTATTCACCTCAAGAGTCAACCATCACAAATATCTTGTCTTAATACCCATGTCAGTCCATGTTCATTTGATCTACCAATTACATCTCTATGTTTGTTTCATGTCGTTGATGAGGGATACATCAAGGCCCTCCTTCGACGAGCCTATTCATGTCGACTTCAACACATTATCCAGAAACTAGACTTAGAAACCAGTTAGTACTTTGGGACCTGCATGCCTCAATGGCAGGCCTCCTCACATCCAACAGTGGGTTTACATCATCGACCTCTAATTGGATGATTCCATGGATGTTCGACTTCAACTCATCCATTCACATTCGTTGGAATGTACAAGAGTACCTTGGGAATCATTGACATTAATGGTGATTTCCCTCACGCTTGTTAACGGTTTACATCATTGACCAGTAATCAAGTGGTTTCTGCCATGTTTGACATCAGGACATCTATTCACATGGTTAGATTCGTACTACATTGGGATCGGTAAGAAGACCCTAGGTTGAGTGATCACTTTGATATGTACTTTGCCCAGGTTGTGATGGAGTTTCTCTTGAACAATGACACATATATTGTTACATAGATCCACTTTGTATTGGTCGTGGCTATGCCTTATCATCTCATAGATCCACTGTGTATTCTTCGTGGCTATGATCAGTTCAGGTCATGGGAGTATAGATCCACAGTGTATCTTCAATGGCTATACCTTTCTTATCAATACAATTATGGATCCGCAATGTATTTTATGGCGGCCATATCTTACAAGTCTTTATCACCCAAGCATAGGTATGCCTGCCTTGGGTTTGAAACATGTCATAATCTTTGTTGGATGTTTGTGTGCAAATTTTGTCAGGTTCTCTGCGTCTATACCCTTTCTTGAAAGTCTACAAAGAATTTTACTTATCAGTTCCTGTCTTCTAACTTCATACTTTGGGGGGCAATCTATTACACATAAAAAATACTCACTTTGATAGTGTCAAAAGTGTCGTCATTACAAAGGTCGCAAGTGTCACATTTTGCTCACAAGTGTCGCAAGTGTCAGGGAAGCATACTGCCATGATGCCTATGTCGTTCCTATAACCGACATCAGGAGGACACTTGGCACATGTTAAAAAAATTGATTTGGAAGAGGAGGAAAGGTTAACTGGGCTCATGAACCTTTTGCCATCTGAAAACACTCAAAAAACTAAGTTTTTGGAGGGGAGCACTCCCCTATACCTCTTCTGGGAGTGCTAGCACTCCCCCTTACACTTTCTGGGAGCACTATAAAGCTCCTTTGGCCCTTTTGGAGGATCACTATTGATTTTAGGAGTGTTGGCAGCCCCCTTAAGCTTGCTAGGGAGCACTACAGTGCTCTGATGGCCCTTTTGAGGGAGCGCTGCCTATTCTGGGTAGTAGTTAAGTTGTTGAGATGAATGGGGGAAGGATCCTTTCATTCTTGGAAGGTAGTTGGATTCAAATTCCTAGTCCAGCCATGATCTTAGGGTAGATCCTCAACTAAAGGAGGTAAATCCTCAACTTCCCCAAGGATATCTCAAGTGGTTAAAGCCTCTCCAAAGCTATATAAGCAAGCTTTCTCATGGTGAAAGAGGACAAAAAAAGGGAGAATCACACCAAACTTATGATCTTATAAGTGGTTCTTGAACAGAGATATTTTGGAAGAAAGAGACCTATGATCTCATAGGGAGAAGTCAGTGAAGCTATCATCATTCAGATCGTGGATCTTTTGAGCAAGGGGTAGACAAGGAGGACTTGACGAAACTGTTGCAATCCATCTATGGCTGTAAGAAATGTTTTTTCCTCATTAATATAATTTGCTTGGCCTGTTTCTTTCTAATTCATGTTCAATCTCACATGAATTTGTCTCTTTAGTAGATAGACCTATTTTAGATTGATCTTAATAGAGTAGGAAGTGGTCGTACTTTGTTTGTATACAGGGCTTATCGAGGAGCGAAAGATTGGAGCTCAACTCGAAGCGTGCAGGGACAAACACTGGTAAAAGGTACTTCTTTCTCCTTCCTTCTCACACACTAGTCCAAGTAGATCTAAAAGGAAGTCAGTGACCATGATAAGCACTTTCTGTCTTAGAGTTAAGAGTCTAGCTCTTTGAGGAGATCTACCTGTCCACAGGGAGATTTTCGTTCAACACTTCTCACCTCTAGTTGATCTTTGCTTGTTATACCTACTAGATGTCTCACTTTTCTCTATTCTACCCGAGCTTCCCTCACTCAATGAAGATAGATCTGACAAATACATATTTTCTTGTACATCCTATAACACCATTAATGATAGAAACAGTCAATCAATCAAGATGTAACACTAGTTCATTACTAGTATCCTATTAGTATCAAAGCAAGCTCATAATGATTACCATAGTGTTACTCTTTCACAATTGTATTATTCTCTATTACTATTGGTATACTATTTGGGCATTATAGGGGCATGTTTGGAGTCAAATGACATGAACACCAGGAAATACAAAGCATTTTGAGATATTTTTAATTTCTTACAAATTCATGTTCTATGATTCTCCCTGTCTATTTTTTTCCATATTTTTGAGCTTTGGACTTAAAATGGTTAGAGTGGGATAAGGGGCACTCATATCATCTATTTTTTCCAGTGAAAAATTGACCCAAACGCGATAGGAACTGTGCAAAAAATTAGGATTAAACTTCTATGTTGGGAACTTTTCGCATGTAACTTTACCCTAAGAGTTTTTGGACAATTTAAAGACAACCCAAATCATGGTATTTCTGGAAAAAATGAACAAGAAAGATGGAAATTCAACTCACCAGAAAGACTACCCTCATCGGAAATATGAATATTATTTCAAATACATGAATATACCAATACTAGACTACAATACCTATGTTGAACACTTAAGTGGACCCTAATAACACTGATAATACCAATGGAGGTCACGACTAGGGAAGAGGGAACTGAGGTGGCTAAGGTGGAGGATGTAAAGGTGGCCTATACATGGTAGAAAGGGAGTGAGAAATTGAGAGTAAAGTACATTGTTAAGTAACAAATATGAGAGTTGTTATTGATTCGTAACCCATTGATGGCTACAAAATTGTAAAGGCTAAGGCATGGGTGTGAGTTATTGACAATGGGATAAGCGATCTTGTTCTTGTTTTCCATTACTGTTAAGGGGTTTTTAGAGTCTCTTGATCATGTTGGTGATAATCTCTATGTCTTGTCTTGTCTTGTATATTATATCGTTGAGTTGTGACTAGTTTTGGAGCCATGTATCTAGTTTTGTTGGAGTTTAATGGAGGGGTATTAGTATTTAAAATTGAGCTTCTATGTCTATTTCATGTGGATGATGTTTATTTGTTATTAGATATATATTATATGGAGAAGAATGACCCTTACTGAGTTTTAATTAGTCTTGTCCTTAAAAGATAGGATAATTGAAGGTTGGAATAATGGAATGTTTGTTGAAGTATTTTCAATGGCACACTATCTTATATTACAAGTCCTCGCATTATCCTAAGGTTTTGGCAAGGTGTCTCGGGTGAGACCTTCCTTGTAACAAGAGATTCATATGCCAATACTAGACTACAATGCCTATGTTGAACACTTAAGTGGACTCTAATAACACTGATAATACCAATGGAGGTCATGACTAGGGAGGAGGGAACTGAGGTGGCTAAGGTGGAGGATGTAAAGGTGGCCTATACATGGTAGAAAGGGAGTGAGCAATTGAGAGTAAAGTACATTGTTAAGTAACAAATATGAGAGTTGTTATTGATTCATAACCCATTGATGGCTACAAAATTGTAAAGGCTAAGGCATGGGTGTGAGTTATTGACAATGGGATAAGCGATCTTGTTCTTGTTTTCCATTACTGTTAAGGGGTTTTTAGAGTCTCTTGATCATGTTGGTGATAGTCTCTATGTCTTGTCTTGTCTTGTATATTATATTGTTGAGTTGTGACTAGTTTTGGAGCCATGTATCTAGTTTTGTTGGAGTTTAATGGAGGGGTATTAATATTTAAAATTGATCTTCTATGTCTATTTCATGTGGATGATGTTTATTTGTTATTAGATATATATTATATGGAGAATAATGACCCTTACTGAGTTTTAATTAGTCTTGTCCTTAAAAGATAGGATAATCGAAGGTTGGAATAATGGAATGTTTGTTGAAGTATTTGCAGTGCACACTATATTTATGCACAGGTCATAGAGTGATTTATCCTGGGGTTTTAATGGGTGTCTTGTGTGAGACCTTCCTTGTAACAAGAGATTCATATGCCAATACTAGACTACAATACCTATGTTGAACACTTGCCTGCAATTGGACCTTCAATAACTTGATAACAATACCAATGGAAGTCAGAGCTAGGAGCAGGGGGTGGGAATTTGGCTAAGGTGGAGGATGTAAAGGTGGCCTATACATGGTAGAAAGGGAGTGAGAAATTGAGAAATTAAATTATAATTGTTAAGTAACAAGTCATGAGAGTTGTTATTTATTTGTAACCCATTGATGGCTACAAATTGTAAATGCTAATGCATGGGTGTGAATTATTGACAATGGGATAAAAGCTTGATCACATTCTTGTTCCATTACTGTTGGGGAGTTTTTAGGAGTCTCTTGATCATGTTGGTGATAGTCTCTATGTCTTGTCTTGTATTGTATATTATATTGTTGAGTTGTGACTAGTTTTGGAGCCATGTATCTAGTTTTGTTGGAGTTTAATGGAGGGTTAATAGTATTTAAAATTGAGCTTCTATGTCTAATTCATGTGGATGATATTTTATTTATTAGATATATATATTATATGGAAGAATGACCCATACTGAGTTTTTAGTGGAGTCTTGTTACATGTCCTCTCATTATCCTAAGGTTTTGGCAAGTGTCTCAGGTGGGACCTTCCTTGTAACAAGAGATTCATATGCCAATACTAGACTACAATACCTATGTTGAAAACACAAGTGTACCTAATTCCTATTTCTCAAGCCAATATTTGGTTCAATTGTAAAGACCCAATCTTGTTGAATGTGAGACCTTTGTAGTATGGAGGATTGATCATACTAGAAGTTAGTAGGGTTCTAGTGTACTTAACACACAGGGTTTTAATTTAGATTTTAAATAATGTATTATTTTTAATCAAAGGCCGGAGTGCCTAAACAATTATTAAAAGGCTAGTGTACCCAAAGAAATGTAATGTGTTGATGATTATTAATAATAAACACATCGTTAGAACCTTCTAGATGAATGAGGAATAGAGTTATAGGGGGCTATGATTCCCACAAGAGAGGGGCTTGAGGATGGTGTTTATTCCTATTAATTATACATCTAAGGGAGGGGATCGGTTCCAAGAGATTCTTCGGGAAGGCGGGAGGTTCTTTATTTCCCCCACAAAGTTACTTAAAACCGCCTCTGCTCTGATGGGGGGCGTCAACTGATGGCTTGTTCGTTGAATCCATGTACATTCATTAATTTTACCTCACGCACTTTCATTCACCCACTTACCCATTAATTGATCCATCCATCATCTGCATATTGGCTCGGGAAAGGGAGTCGAACTACTGAATATTATCCACATGATAGTTAGTTGTAGTGGTCATTGGTGTGATCCAGTCATGACTTGAGGCCTACATGTCGAGATGTGTTGACCCCTATAGTAGCAGTGCTCCTGGCCCATGAGTCACAGAGTTCAACATTTAGATTCCTAGACCAGGAGTTCTGCGTTGGAGTGAATGGGAGGTTGCCTAAAGGTGCATGTGGCGGAGAAGGGTGGAGGTTCATTCTCTAGAATTAATTACTCAAAGATGCGTTAGAAGAGGAAATTTTGGGTACTTGGATTTGTTGTGGATGTTGGGAATCCTATGAGAGCTAAGTGTTGACTAGTTTGGGAAACCAAGTAAACTCTGGGAGCAGATCATGTGGATTCTAGGGGTGACAGCACATTGTTGAGATTTGCAATAGTTAGTCTATGGTTGGTGGAACATCCTTGGTCTCTGACTAATTGGTGATTCGTTTCATGAAAGAAGTGCTACATGTTGTAGAAGTTATCATTTGCATGTATATGAATGTATTTCAACTGTATATTTAATTATCATTTAATTGAATCTTGTAGACTATGCACGCTTGCTGACTATTTGTTGTGCATGTTGTTAATTATTTTATCTTATGCATCCTTAAATTTTAAAAGGCATCTGTAAAAGAAAGAAGTCCAAGGGAGAACTTATGGAAGTAGCATACCCTAGCAATGGAGTGGGTGGGATGTACAGTTAGTATCGAGCTTAAGTTGAGAGCATCAGTGGAATTTGGGCGAGTCTTTTAAAGTGAGATTCACAAGTAGTTCATCGAACTTTAACTATAGGAGTTGAAAGTCGGGGAGGATAGCATTACTTGGAGATATATGTAGAATTAGATCGCAAAGAGACCCATTGTAAGGGGTTGAAGGATGTGACCATCCCCTCCCGAATTAAAGGGCGGTACTTCATTGTAGGATCAGAGAGATCCGAGATCATTGGATTGAAGAGACATGTGGCATGAGATCCACAACTATGAAAGTTTAATGGAATGAGAGAGAGGAGAAATTGAAATAAATAGTAGATCATAGTAAATGATCACTAAAATTAAATAGCCATTGATTAAATATCTGAGAGAAATCATATGAGAGTTTTTAGTTGATAGCTTCAAACTCCCCAAAGCTTAGGAGAGCAGGAAGAGCGGAAATAGAAAATGTCAATCATTTGATACATCAAAATAGATCTCGATTTCATACTCCACGTCAGGAGTAAATCTCAAAGCGTCCAAATCATCCCCGAAGTGAATCAGAAGCGATCCCGATCCTAAGAAGGAGCGTGAAATAAATCTGGATTTAGGTAAAGGCCCAAGTAGTACTCGATCGTCCGATTCAAGAGGGACCGTGGCGGGAATCTCATGTACTTTAGGGAGGTTTGAAGAAGATTGGGATTTTGAAACTAGAGAGACTTGAAGGATCTCAATCGATGATGTGAGGAGCCACATGTCACGCTAGATCCAGGAGGGCTTTAGATAAAAGCCCGATTGGGGATATTAGATATTTTTTAGAATTTAAGGATTTTGAAGTCGAGAACCAGTAAAACATAATTAAATCCCAGTTAAAGGATGACATGTAAAGGTGCAGAATCCGATGGACTATGGGTAGAAGACCAAAATAGATCTTAGTCGTCTAGTCTAGGAGGACACATGGTGATATATTGGCCAGTTCAGGAATGTGGAGTTTAGGATAATTGGAAGTGTGCTAGTATGAAACTCGAAGTTTGAATCTTGAATCACCGGAAGTGATGGGCACGATGACATCACCTAAAGGCGATGTGGATCCTAGAATTGCCGAAGTGACGTGGCTTACGGGCCACGTCACTTGGGATATTTATGGGCCTTGTATGGGATATTATTACCACATGTTGAAGTAATTTTTAGGCATTTGGAGTGTTAGAAGAAATTCGGTTGGAATGTCACATGTGGCGCAGCCAGTTAGGCCACTTGTCGGCTCCTAGTATTTCACCCGCATGGTAGCCGGATCCATGATCCGAGAGAATTAAAGGAACTCTAAAGGGGAAATATGTGATAGATTGCATTGTTGAAACTCTAAATTCCATAAGACCCGAGTACATACTCGATCGTTGATTCCGGAAGAAGCGTGTAAAGGATGAAATTAGAGCTTTAGGTTAAAGAACTTCAAGGGAGAAGAAATCACGGAGATTTTTGAAGAAATTAAAGCCCAAAGAGATGACAATTCATGAAATTACGTTTACATCATGGGAGGACACATGTCGAATCATGAAATGGGCAAGAGGTGCAGGAGGAGGGAGTGCAAGTGAAATTTAGGACTCCAAATTTGAGGAATTACGAGCTATATAGACAAGTGCTTTGACTAATCCACGGGGTAATCTGCCGGACCCCTATCCCTCGTAAAATTTCTGCGTGACCTCGGTCGAGGATGTTTATTCTAGTTTTGGAGGTAAATATTGCGGTTGCGGTTTGGGTTGCTCCTGAAACTTCCAATCCGCGGGTTCATATCTATGTTTTCCTGCAATGGCACTGGGCTCCGCTCCCCACTCCTCATGGTAGGCGCGAGGCATGGGCTTGGCCCAAAGCGTCGTGTTTTGCAACCCTAGGATTTCCAATATGACGAGTCATTGGCTCTTCCAAGTCATGAAACTCCGATTAGGGCTAACGGAGATTAGCTCTCCTTTTCCCAACTCATGACCACACATCCATGACCATAGGATTTTCCATGAAAGCACTTCACGGTTCGTGATATTGGAACCTTGCGATACAAGGCGCCTCGAGGTCCCAGCTCGTCGCGTGGGGTGAGATCCCGCGGTCCGGTCTCTCCTGGACGATGGCTATGGTCGTTTACTACGGCGTTTTCGTTTAGCTGACTTCGGTCGACCGCGAGTCGTACTACTGCACAGTGTGAGAATGTGGCCAGAATCTTGGGGTGGCGATCATGGAAATCTTTCTCCTCTTTAGCCAGTCTGAGGTTGGGTCAATCGCGGTGCGCGATTTGGGGTTTTGAAGAGCAAGGAACTCTGCCCTCCCAACTCGCGATGCGGGCTTTAAAGAATGGATAGCGATCTAGATCTATCACGGTCGGCAGTCGTTATCCCTCCACGGAAGCTTTGGGCATAGAAAGATATTCATCACTAACCCCCCTCGTAGTTCCACTGTATCCAAGGGCCTATGGAGTTTCAACGCTACTCCTTGATCTCTCTCCATCGTCCATTAAGATCTTCGAGATCTCCCCTCCAAGATCTGTCTTGGTTTTACAAGACCTGTGCCTTATCTCATATGTTGGACAATATGGCAGGATTCTCTCATGTGATCAATGATGGCCAGTGTTTTCATCAGGCTTTTACTCGCCTCGACTTAGAATGTTTTAAGTCCTCAAGTTACAACCTTTGTTTCTCCTAGAATGGGTTCCCTGAATCCCTCTCAACCCTTTCCAATGATCTATTCCCCACTGGAAGCTTAGGTCTAATGTCAGCCGGTTCCGCCCTCCTTGCATCTAAGGGATCTTCATAACTCGGATCCAGGGATTTCTCACAGATAAATTCCTCATGATCTCATGGTGTTCTCTCTTGCGCCGATTGCACCTTGCAGGAGCTTCGATGAAGAGAACAATTGAAGCTGGAGACACTAACATGCCGCAGTTTCATTCACTTGTTTATGAAAATAGAAATGATAGGAAAACACACACAACCCACACACCAGCATTTGGATCAATTTTTAATACATTATTATATTTACAAGTGCCGAAAAATGGATACCAAATACATTCCAATTACAGTAACTCAAAAACTAAGATCTCGTGCTAACTCACATTTCTCTCTCTTACAGCTTCATTTCTTTCTATATTGTAACTCTCCCAACTGGGCGTACAAACTACTACTTAATTCAAAAAAGTTTCTAGGGTTTTCCCCTGGCTAATTGCCTACTCTAAAATTCATCCAACACCATCTTAGTTCAGTCACATTCCAAACCTGAAGTGGAAACTCCTGCTCTATTTACTGATTTTCAAAGCGTGCCTCAAGGTAAAATTCGACCTTTGGATTTCAAGCATTACCTCCAAAGGAGAATTCGGCATTGAGCTAAAGGCCCGATTTAAAGTCATTTCGCAGTACATACGTTGAAGTTATGGAATAACTCTCATGTGTTGAGTGGTCATGCCTCTATGCGCCTGCTTGATGCTCCTGCATTATACTCCCCATGACAAAAATTCATGGACTTCTATCAGGCTCCTCTAAGCTTTCCCTTTTTTGGATGGCGACCGTTTTTCCCAACAGGCATCTTCTATTGGGTGTCCTTTCCATTTGACCAAATACTTAAAATATGTTTTTCTCCGGGTCTTCTTGCTAATTATTTGATCAATGATATTTTCCATATGTGGTTTTTTTGCTACAAGCATTTGTTTCTCTTACTAGATATTCTCTTGATCTTTTGATCCTTCTATGTCGTATTTCTTGTAAGGATACATGTTTGATATGTTGAATATGGTTGATATTCCCACACCATCTGGTAGTTTGATCATAGGCGTTTGCATCAAACTTCATCAAGATCTTAGCGTCCTAACTCTTCTTCATCTTCAATTTGTTATATGTTCCTGTTGGGAACCTTTCCTTTCTCATGTGTGCTAGAACCTGATCTCCTATTTTAAATTGGAGTTCTTTGTGATGTTTATTAGCTCTACATTTGTACTCTTGGTTAGAGCTTTGCAATTGTCCTCTTATTTGGCTATGGAGTTTCTACATTTCAACAACAAAATCTTTTGCTCTAGTGCTTCTGATCTCTCCTATTCCAGTCTCTCAACTCGGATACTCCCCACAAGGTTGCATTCCATAGAGTAGTTGGAATGGGCTCCTTCCAATGCTCTGTTTGGTGAGTCATTGTATAAAAACTCCACTTTTGACAAAATTTGATCCCACAGGCTATGATGTTCAGTGACCAAAACCCTCAACAAATCTCCTAGACTTATATTCACTACTTCTGTCTATCCATCAGTCTAAGGATGATAAGCTGAGCTGAAGGAAAAATTTGTCCCATCTTCTTCCACAATGTCTCCAAGTACGTAACAAGTTTTGTGTCTCTATCTAAGACAATGCTCTTGGGTAGGCAGTGAAGTCTCACAACTTCTTTGAAAAATAGGTTTGCAACATGTGCTGCATCACTAGTCGGCATGAGGAGATGGGGAAATGTACCCATCTTTGAGAAATCTATCCATCACCACAAATGAGATCAAGAATCCCTTCATTCTTTGTAATCCCAACACAAAATCCATGCTTATTGCATCCCAAGGCCTCTAGTGTGTGGCAATGGTTGACACAATCGATTGTGTTTTCCCCTTTTTTCTTGGCGGGGATCCTACATGCAATTTACAAACTTTATCACTGTTCTCACATGCCTGGCCAGATACTGTGGGTGCTCCAAATTTGTGAAGAGAAATGTTTTGTGTGGCCAAGATGTCAGGTAATCCTCCACTATGCTTCACCTTTAGAAGATTATTCCCTCATTGGGCATCTTGGTATGCTGGTGATTCCAGCTGAACAGAAATCCTTCCCTAAAACCATATACTCACGTCCACTTCTTCTATCTCTGCGGTCTGAGGGCTTGTACATTGCTTAGTAGGCCTCCTTGGGAAATTACCTTATCATTTATAATGCATCCTTTAGGTTTTCAAACCCCGAGGTCTTCACCTAGAATTCCTGCCGAGGTCACGGCATCTTAGCCAGCATCAGCAACCTTGTTGGCATTCCCAACAATATTTTTGTGAGGAAAGTAAAGATTTTATAAGAGTTCACTTGTTTGCAGTATGCTGATTCGGTTCTTGTTGGAACATAGTTGTAAAATGTGGTTATATGCATTATATAAGACAAACTCTTGGGACAAGATAATGCCTCCATTTCTTCAGTAGCTTGAGATTATGGCATGAACTCCTTGTCGTATGTGGGTATTTTCCTCTTAGTCCTCATTCGACTACTCGGTAGAATGAGCCAATGAGATCAATTATCGACTTCGGGCCTCTATTATCCTTGAATCATCTTGCTTAAAATGCTCTTTGAGAGTCGTGAGACCGAGGTTAGTGGTTTTTGTTATCTTCTCCTTCAGTATATTGGAAATCGCGCACCATTATCCTCTGTCCGTTTTAAGAATATTTGTGCAGCCTGTACCATATATCCATTCTTAGGTGCACCATTCCATACGGAGATCTCTAATGAAATTTTTACGGAATGGAAATAACTGAGAGAACCAGCGGACGGTGACGTGCGGATCATGTGGATGTGGAAGGTCATGCGGCGGTCGTCGGCGCAACCGTTTGCGGTGGCAGGGATGGACGTAGTGGATGGAACACGTTGACTCAGCGGTGGAACCGGGACGTTGGGTTGAAAAGAAGCCGTCGTTTGGTAAGTATCAACTTTTAGGATATATCTTGAAAGAAATTTGCTCCACTTAAGAAATCCATTCGATCATCCGATTTCTTGGTAAAAGAATGCATGCGATGGTGATATTGTTGATGGCTCTCTGCTCTGTGCATTCTCCATCCTCCATCTTTCTTTGGGCTTAACAGAGTTGCTGGCGTAGGCTCGAACTTTCTCCTAATAGACCCGCTTATCCAGCAATCTTGGACTTGGTTCTTCACCTCCTCATTCTCGGGTGTTGAATCTGCTCGCTGCTGTTTGGAAGCAGTCCAGTAATCAAGTCAATGCGATGGCCGATACTCGATGGTGGCAATGAGTTTGGCAGCTCATCCACCACTATATCAACAAATCAATCCGACTGGCTCTGAACTGGGATGATCATCGTGTTATGTGCTCGTAAGGATGACTCAGGATCCCACCATAGTGTTGCATCTCCTGTTATTCCTTGACTTCTTTTAGGAATTCCTCCCTGCTTATGAGAAGAATGCTTGTGAGGTGTTGAGCACCGCCTTTCCTCTCTTCCTCATCATGGCAACTAATATGCTCGTCCTGCATTCTTCTCCAATGTATATATATTCTTCCTTCCATCATAAATGACATTTCTATCAAAATTCCACGGTCTTCCCAAAAAATATGGCATAATCCATGGGAGTTACATCACAAAGGATTTCATCTTTATATCCTCTGATTTTAATTTCAACTAAACATTGTTTAGTGATCATTACCTAGTGTCCTTTTGCAAAGCCATGAGACTTTGTATGGCCGTAGATGTGTTATCTTCCTCTAATTTCTCCACCATCTATGTAGATACTAAATTATCAGTACTACCACTATCGGTGATCTGCCACATACCACTATCGCGCGCCAGAGCTTACAAACTATCTGAAAGGCATTTCTCTGAACCGGCTTTTCAATTTCTGCCTCTGGTTTAAAGAGAACTTTTCTCAACATCGGGGATGCTCCAACCTCTTCCATCTACTAACATCTTCATTTTGCTTTTTGAATGTAAAGACCTCTCCCTCCTTCCTTCTTCTTCATCGGGACATTCCAAGACAGCCAATGCCCTATCTTTCCATAGTTATCACCGCCCTCCTCTTTGCCTCTTTCTCTAGAAGGGTTTCTTCCACCATCCTGTCTTTCTCGTGAAATTCCTCCTCGTTCTAAGTGACTGTGTGGTTTCTCAACCTCTTCCTTAGACTGATGTTCTCTGTCATGGTTAAATATCTTGCTTTTGCTTGGGACTGAGATTTTACCTCTTCCCCATTTGGTTACTTGTTTTTTAGGCCATTCTCCTCTTCCTTTAGCTGGTGATGAAAGCGTCTCCGCCGGTCCTGGCTGATCATGTTAATCCTCATCCACGGATTTCATATCTCGATCCATTTATATATCTAAGCATTTCGTTCTTTAAATCTCTCCTTTTCCGGGTTGCCGATGTTCGTTTGGGTAGGACTCCTCGGTGTATGCTCCTTGGTGTCGTCGCTTCATCTCGATTTTTGTGGCTTCACGAATGGATTGATCATTAGTCTTTGCGTTTGAATTTAGCCTTCAGTTTGGCTGCCATTCTATCCCAAATCTTTTTATCTCTGTTTTACCTCTCCTTCGGCCTGTACGTTAGTCCCACCACCCGATCGCGTACAGCATAGCCCATAATTATTTTGCTTCACCTTCTTATATCATTGACGCCATTCCTGAATTGAGTGTTTGTCATGGACCTTATCAGGTCAACAATTATTCCAGATCTAGGTTTCCATCATACATTGGGACCTCTATCATGGCTCTACCTCCCAATCTAGTAACTTATCTCAGCAAGTGTTCTTCCGCGGCAATGCTCTTCTATAAACTTCTTCAATCTCAGACTCTTCGCTTCATCCTTGGATCCCACAACTTCAAGTTCTCTTCTCTGCCAATTAAGCTTCCATTGTTTCCAATCGGTAGCGAGAGCTCTCATCTCCCTCTCTGCAACCGGTTGGTAAAGGGTGACTCTCGTCTTGTGGCGGCTTGTTGTGTTGACTGTATATCGCACAAGGTGTGGCGTGGAGTCTCTGTCCTCCTCTTTTCTTCGCTGGAAGTCTGTAGGCCGAAGAGTTAGGCTCGATACCGCGATGTAGACCCTATCACTCTAAGGCTGCGTGACCTCTCGGTGGGGATCTTTCTGATTCCCGGTCCGAAGTGGCTCTTAAGTTGGTTTTGGAACCTCCCTCTTCTAATCCGCGCAGTCCTTCTTTTGTGTTTCCTATGCAATAGGTGCTGGGCTCATTATCCCCCACTCCTCATGGTATGGGCATGACCATGGACTTGGCCCAAAAGGCGTGTCGCGTTTTGTGACCCTGGGATTTCCAATATGATGAGTCCTTGGCTCTTCCAAGTCCCAAAACTCCAATGAGGGATAATGGAGGTTAGCTCCTCCCTTTTCCCAACTCACTTGACCACACACCCATGACCACAATCTTTTCCATGAAAGTGCATCGATCTGATTCCGATATCAAAACAGGATACAAAGGCGCGGTAGCCCTCGATCCTGAGCGATGATCATGTTGGTGAGATCCATCGCTCGAAGTCTCTCTTGGACCAGCTATGATTGTTCCGGCGTTCCGCATTCACAACCGACAGACCACGAAGTTAAGCCTCTCACCGTCGCGAAATCGCAGAAGAGAGTTTAGAGGTGCTTGATCCATCTCCTCCTCTTCCTGATCCAGCGGTTTAGGTCAAGCAATTCAGTGATTTGCGGTTTGAAGGCAAGGAATCCACCCTCAGCCTTCGCGTGCCGTTCATGAAATGGACCAATGAATCCAGAATATATATCTAGGATCTTGGTCATTATCCCTCTTGAGCTTTGGGCATAGAAAGATCTTTGCCGCTAACCCCCCTCATAGATCCACTGGATCCAAGGGCCTACAGGGTTTCTGCACTACTCCTTGAGCTTTCTCCACCGTCCGTTAAGATCTTCAAGATCTCCTCTCGTCTCGTAATTGAAGTAAAGAAACTACTCCTTATCTCATATCGAATGATGCGTAGTATTCTCTGCCGTGATCAATGATCCGGCAATTATTTCCCTCACAGGATTTACCCTCGGGCTTAGAATGTTTTCTAAGTCCTCAAATGTTTCGACCTTTGTTTCTCCTAGGAAATGGGTTCACAGATCTACGACAACCACTTTCTCCCAAAGCGTTATTCCCCACGAAGGCTTCATCGATGCCGACCCGATTTCTTGCGCTCCTTTGCATCTAAAGGGGATCACCATTGGCAGATCCGGAGATTTCCTCCACGGAGAAATTCATCCGTTCCTTGTGTTCCCTCTTCGATGCCGCATCTTGCGGAAACCAAATGAAGAACAGTTGAAGAATGGAACACTAACGCGGTTCCGCATCGCTTGTTTGTGAAGCGGAAGCGGCGAAGACACCCGCGGTCCACGCACCGTACGTTTGGATCCGGGTTTTCCGTAATATTTATGTTCCACAGGGGTGCGGAAGATGGCTGCAAAATTACGATTTGAATTGTTAACTCAAAAAATGAGATCTCCTTCTAAGTCACAGTTCTCTCTCTTACAACTAATTTCTTCCGCATCATTGCATCTCTCCCAATTTGGTACAGGCTTCCTGCTTAACTCCTTAAGAATGTTTCTACATGTGAAGATGAAAGTAGTATCCTTGAAACACTTTGAAGTGCTTCAGGAAGGACTACCTCTAGAGGAGCATTTTCTGTGACAAGAAATCTAGAATTTTTGAACTGAGGTTGGGAAGCATTACTATGGCAGAATATGAGAAGAAATCCTTAGGATTGTTAAAATATGTCAAGTCCATTGGTGATGAGAAAGTGAAATAAAAATATTTCTAAGTGGATTGCCGATAGCACACATAAAGGAAGATATCAGAAGTGCCAGTGAACGGGACCCTTGGTAGGGCTGTGGGAGGATAAATACATTAGCCAAAGGCAAGGCAGGAAGAGTCTACCAAAAATATTTGAAGGATAAGAAGGGCAAGAAGTTCAATGAGAGGAGGAAAGGATTCAAACCTCCCATTGGGTAGGAATGAACCTAATAGGGGTGTCAGAGATCGGTATGCTAAAGGGAATCCAAAGAGGCAGATTCCCTTGGGAAAGGGGAAGACCACCAATCAGATGTTGGGGATACAAAGAAGATCACCTATACAAAGATTTCCCACATAGAAGGAAAGAGTGAAGATTGTACTTTAGCGTCCAAGAGGCTACAAAATTTGAAGATATGGGAATAATTTATGCAGCTTTAAATGATCGACAGGCAGAGTACAGTCCAATATGATCGAGGTGGAAGGTAGGATCATAAATCAACTGTTTACAGCTTTTGATTGATTTAGGAGTAAGTCATTGTTACATTGATCCATTAAGATAGTGGATAAATTACATTTGGAGAAAAATAAACTTGAAAAAATTTTGAATTCGATTATGCTGGAACCAAAAGAAGAATCCATGATAATAATTAGGAAGTTGTTCCATAAGTCTTAATGCGTGAATACCAAAATGCGATCTAAATATATCATACCATTAAGTCTTATGATGTTAAAGTTAGGATGGATTGGATTTGGACAAGCATCAAAATTTATCCTATATTATCATAACAAGACATTTACATGTCTTGATGGAAATGAAAACAGAGCATCAGCATGAAAGGAGTTCAAGACCCATCTCTATAAAGGAAATTTCAATATACGAGCTAAAAGATGTTTTAGGAAAAGGATGTCAGTATCACGACTCATGTGGAGGAGACAAAATATACAAAGGAGCCAAGCCTTGAATATTTCTAAATTGCTAAAGGAATTTGAAGATGTATTCCAAAGAAATACTTGGATTGACACCAAGAATGGAGATGGAATTTCTCAATTGATTTAGTGCGAGGAGTTGACCTGATATCAAAACCTTACAGAGTGAGCACAACAAAGTTAAAATAATTACAAATCAGGTTGGAGAATTGTTGAAGAAATGGTACATATATCCAAGTGTTTCTTTTGTAGGGAGCACTAGTATACCGTCAAAGAAGGTTGGAACCAGAGTGTGTATTGACTTTCGACAAATGAACAATTATACTATAAAGAACAAATTACCCTTTACCTAGAATTGTTGACCTCTTTGATCAACTAAGAGGAGAAAAGATGACTCAAAGATTGACCTGAGGGACGGATACCATTAGGTAAGAATCAAAGGAAGAGACATTCATAAGAAAACCTTTAGAGGACCCGGTATAGGGCACATTATATGAATTATGAAGTTTCCCATTTAGATTTGCATTAGTCACTCATTGTCTTCATGTAATGAATGGAGTGTTCGGAAATTATTTGGACAAGTTTTTACTTTAGTACATTGCGGATGGCATGCTTATCTATTCTAAGTATAAATAGGAGCATGAGAAGAATTTAAGAATAGTGTTAAAGGTTTTAAGGGAGCATAAAATGTATGCCAAATTGAGTAAGTGTTATTTTTATCAAAGAAGATCCATTACTTGGGACACATTATTTCGAGCAGGGCTTGAGGGCATAGCGGTGAATCCAGGAGAAGATCGAAAACCATTAGAGGATGAAAAGCCAATACCATAAGCAGTATCAAAACATCATATATTTATGGGATTAGATGGCTACTATAGAAGGAGTTCGTAGTAGGGTTCTCTATTATTTCTCATCCCATCACTTATATTTTGCAAAAGAAAGGAACTAAATGTGAATGGACACTCAAGTGTGAAAAAATTTTTTAATCTATTGAAGGAATTGCTTACTAGTGTGCCTGTGTTAATGATTGTTGACCCAAATGAAAGTTTTGAAAGTTTTGTGGTATGTACAAACACTTCTAAGGAAGGACATGGGGGAGTCCTCACACAAAATGGACATGTCATTGGGTATGGAGTCGAAAGTGTAAGAACATTAGAGGAACTATACCACACATGACTTGGAGATTGCTTTTCATTATTCATTGAGGATATGGAGGCATTATCTCATAGGAAGAACATTCAATTAAGGACAAACCACACATTAGAGTCTAAAAGTATGACACAAACAACCAACTAGCGCAGATGCCAGACAGAACAAGATGGCTGGAATTTTTAATTGAATGTGACTTTGATATCAATCATATCAAGGGAAAGGAGGATAAAGAGTTGACGATGCACTTGGTAAGAGGAGAGTGCATCATGCACATCTCTGTATCGATATACATCAGTGAACAGAAAGAGAATAATTTTAGATGGTCTTGTTACACACCAACATTACCTACAAGTAAAAGGAAGAGTGCCACAGAGATGTACAACATAAAATAAAGGAGTATGAGATTAAGGAAGACTAATTACTCATGCATAAAATAGAATCTATGTTCCCAGTTCCATAGAACTGAGGAATTTGGTACTAAAGTAAATGCATGATGTTCCTTAAGCTGGAAATCCCAGTTACGAGAAAACAATTAAAGAAATGAGAAACCCAGGTTCTTTTGGTAGGAATGAAGGAAGGATGTTTTTGATTACATGCGCTCGATGTGGAATGCCAGGAGAAGGTGAAGAAATTTCCGAGCATAGGCATCAGGTTCTTTGTAGCCAAAGTACCAATACCAGGAGAAGAAGTAGAGATGATCACCATCAGTTTCATCACAAGATTACCGAACAAATAAAAGAAACATGAGACAATCATGAAGGTACAGTGAGTTGAAAAATTGAAAAATTACGCTCATTTTGTGCCTGTGAAACAATGCATACAACAACTAATATTACAAAAATTTTCATGAGGGATATTTCTAGTTTGCATGGGATACCTAGGACCATGGAATCTCAGTCGAGGAGATACAAAGGATTTGCCTTGATTTTGGAGAGAGGGGATTATTTTAAAGTTGCTTCAAATCTAAAATTTATCTGACATATCATCAGACGGATAGAGCAAGCAGTCAATGAATAATTGAGACATGTGAGAATATATGCTGATGAATAAACTGCATAAGTGTGAGAATATGCATGGTGAGTTTTCAAAAGCATAATAATGGGTATCAAACTTCATTAGGAATGAGCCCATTTGAAGCATATCTGATGAGAAATCACGATACTCTAGTAGAGTTAGGACAATATGAGATAGAGAGTGGTACTTAGGTGAATTCTCAAGGGCATGGAAGACCAGGGGGTCAAGATCAAGCAGAATTTAAGGGCATCTCATGATAGATAGATAGTTTATGTAGACAAGAACATGGCAGCTAGAGAATTTAGAGTAGGGGAGCATGTAATTTTTGAAAGTGAAGCCCAAGAAATATCTTTGAAATTGGGTAGTTGTACAAAGTACGACAGCCAGTTAAGTAGTCCATTTTAGATATTGGACGGAAATAAGACTAGTTGCATACATGCTTGCATTGCTTGCTTCCATGGATGTATTATATGTATTCTCATATATCTTTAATAAATAAATATGTACATTATCCTAACAATGTTATTTATTGTCATCCCAGTTGGGAGGTAAGAGGGCGGGGAGGATTTTAGGGTTGAACCCGGTCTTAGGTATTGATGAGGAAAGTCAAAGTATAGGAGTCCCGAGGTTATGAAGTTGGTAAAAGTTAGATGGACACCTTTCTGATCTGAAGATGCTGCACAGGACACATGAGATGCCATGCGGAGTAGAATACCATAACTTTTGAATGGGATGTTCGATTTTGATCTATGCTTTGGCAGGAATGATGATACCAAAGATAAGGGGAGGATGTAACTTGGGGTTTTGGACCCCATTTTAAATAATGTATTATTTACTGTCTTTGCAGAGGCCAGAGTTCTTAAACAATTATTAAGAGGCTAGTGTGCCTAGTAAATGTAATGTATTGATCATTATTAATAATAAAGCACATTGTTGAAACACTGAGAGCAGTGAGGACTATGGTTATGAGGCTATAGTTCACAGGGGGCTTGGGGAGTAGTGTTGTTATATTTTAATTACCCTTATTTTCTGGGGAGGGGTGAGTTCGTGAGCTTCTTAGGAAGGCGAGGGAGATTTGTTGTTTTTCCCCAGAAGTTGCCAGAACCCTCCTCTGCGACAGTGGGGGGGTTCAATGGTGGCTTGTTAAATCGATTTCACCGTATGCTCATTCCATTTCCCCTCATTACCACTACAGCTGTGCCCATTTACCACATCCATTAGTCCATCCTCCTTCAAAATCTTGTATCTTAGGAAAGGGAATCAATTCTTTGAAGAATTATGATATGGGTGCATTTTGTAGTGAGTATGGTGAGTCATGGCGGCTTGGCTTTGCATGTCACGAGATCGTTGGCTTTGTATTCATGCATTCCTCACAAGCTACTGATTCCCTAAAGGAAGTTCAGTGTTTGAGATTCCGAAGAACAAATTGCACTGAGGCTGAATAAGGAGGGCTACTGAGGGGCCCAGTAATGGCGAGAGAGAAAGGAATTGGAAGTTAGATTCTGAGTGGGTACAATCTAGGTAGAGAGGAGGCTGATCTTGGATTTCTATAGATGCTTTGAGGAGCACATGAGAGCTTGGGCCGGTGGTTTTAGGAATCCAAGTAACACTCTGGAGACTATCCTTGTGGATTCATAGCCCTTCATCAGGGGTGACATTTTTGTTGATATTTCGAACAATAGTGTCTATGATTGGGTGGAGCGTCCTTGCTCATGTAATTGAATTGTCATCTTTCATAAATATATATTTCTCTCATTATGACATCCCATTTATGCATGGATACCTTTATTATATATTTGTCTCCCGTTTAATTGAATACACATGAGGAGCCCTTGCAGCTTACTTGCGACTATTGTTATGCATGCTCCGTTAAAATCTCTTTGTACATCCTTAAATTTTAAAGGAATTATGATGCAAGAGAAAAGAAGTCCAGGCTTGGGCACAAATTAGAATCTACAGCTTTATGGAGTAGTTGGGGATGTTATGAAGTGGAAGGGAAAGTAATTAATACTAATCTTTCTCTGAGTAGTATCTATAACCAGAAGCCAAGGAGTCAAAGGTTTTTTCCATACACTGGTCATCAACATGGCAGAGGTCCAACTTAGTTTTATTCTTCAATTCCTTGAATTTTCAATGAAAGGTGATGATGATGAAGAATATAATTAGCTTTTATGTGAATCTAACTAGAGTGCCAAGAATATAATGACTTTTAAACAATGTTGGTCAAATTCCAAACATCCTCGAAAGGTTGGGATTTGAAATGGTACACAGAGATTTTAACCCTTGGTATGGGTAAAGGGTATTTATTTGCATCTTGTAGAGACCTGGTAAATGCTTGGCCGCCGTTTATGCTTTGCATATGCATGAGACGTTGAAGTCTTCTTGATTCCGGCCTCCAGTAGTTTGACAGTAGATGGAAGCTTTTCTCGTTTCCGATTACCTCTTGTGCCCCAATCTTGAAACAAAAACTAAAATTTTCATTCAAGGATATAATAGCATCAATGCCACAGGGTACATGATTACCACATGATTATCAGCTCCTCCATCCAAAATAAAGTAATTTTTTTTAATTAACTTGACTCACTCCATCCAAAAGGACAAATGGGACAAGCCGTTATTCAAAGGCCATGATTACATGGTTGGATTAATAGTGAATGTACATTACATTTCATTTGCATGGAAACTTCATTGAGCGTGCGGTACTCAAAACTCCTAAAAGATTATCTTCCCACAACTCTGAGTTTTGTTCTACAAAATCTCGATGCACAATCACCACAACTCTCAAGGCATTGTTGAGGTGGCATACCGTGAATTTTAGGGATATTATTCATACTATAGACCTCTCATTTACCATTACCACATCAAATGACTGGTGATGGCTTGTTTGGGCATTTTTCCATGTTTGGAGTTGGATGAATACTTGGGATGTTGTTTGGTTATGCTTACAGTTGCGTTTCGATTTGTCTTGAGTTTATGATTGACATGATTTGAGAAGGAAGTTACACATTGGATACCTCACACAAGACCATTGGAGCTTAATTTATGGAATTCTCCCACTCTTAACGGCTTCTACTCATTACTTGTTGCTATTTTTCACTTTGGGGAGCTAAGTGTCCACCTTGGAGGATAACTAAAAGGTTTTCATTGCCTACTTTAAAGAGTTGGTTGTGGATCTGACTTCCAGGATTTAGGAATATGTGCACACCTCGGCTAATCTGTTACCCCTCTTTGATAGGAGAGCATCCCCACTCTCTCAAACCTATTTTGAGATTAGAGTATTAACACATATGGCAAACCACCTATTTATTTACAAAAAATATTATTGGAGTTGGATGAAATAATTCTTCACTCCCTCCTAACATAAATCCAGATTCCATGAGAGATATTATTGGCTATTATAGAGGAGTTAGGCTAAGACTCTATACAGAGCATCCATTCCCTCGTTGCAGTCATCAACATATTTTTAGGCTTCCACTCATAAATTAAGGTGACATATCTTTCTTGGAGCGTATGGATGTATAAGGGTTCTGTGTTTATGGATGTTGGCGTCAATTCTTGAAGCTCTTCTATCTGTAGTTTCTATTGGGTGCATAAAGATTGATTGTAGAAGACTTGAGCATTCAAAATCAATCCATTGAAGGGTAAAACTACCACTTGGAAGGAAGACATTTTGGGTAACTCCTCTCCCAACCCCGTCCTTACATTAGTTTAGGTAAATCCTCTCCTATATTTAGTGCATTTGCACTCTATAAAATTTTGAGATCCTAAGCAAAGAAGAGAGAGTGCAGTCACGTTTGAAGTTAGCTGATCTTTTGTTGGTGAAGGTTTCTCCCATAGGGACCCATTCTTGTAGGGCCTTGGTATTCATTGTTAATATTGATTAGATAAAGTTATTCTTCCCCTTGGGTTTAGTCTCTTTATCATAATCTTAGATGAAATAGACCGATTTTGAAGGGGTGTTCTTCTTGTCCCTATAAGCCCCTTTGATTCATCTTGACTTTGTTTCCCTTATTGGATTTGGAATTTATATCTACTTCTTTCCATCACCTCTTTTATATCCAAAACATCAAAAACATTGTTTCTAAATGTCTCTCACTTCACCTTTTTCCTCATTGCTTAGATTTAGTAATCCTATTGGGGGTACTCCCCTTGAGTCGGAGAAGATTTGTTCTAAAGTTAAGAGGATATGTTGATTAGGTGACAATGGTGACCATATTGAAAGTTCCCTCTTGGGTTGTGCCTTATCGATTAGGGATTTTATCATTAGAATTACAATTTTTTTAGGTAACATTTTGGCACCATTTCCAAAGATAAAGTCCATTCTCCTAGAAATTTTGAAGACAATGCTTCATGACACTTTTGTGAGTGTTGTACTGAACATATATTTCTCCTGACTCCATGAGGGACAGATCCTTGATTTCATACATATTTTGAGACTTTTTGGGTGTAGAGGTGGGCATCATCAATGAAGGTTTTTTGAAGAAGCTCATCTTGGAAACTACACTCTTGGTATTGGTATGAGGTATCATCATTATCCATTGCATATTTTAACCCTTATATTGAATTCCTAGAGAGTGAAAGTGGAATGTCCCCCATGGTTCACTGATTTGTGTGCTCCTATTGATTTCTCAAATATATCAAGGTTCGAGTCATGGGCATTTTAAAGTGTAGATTGGAGGTCGATTCCAAATTTTTGTGGACATGATGATTCAATCATATTAAACATCGTACCTTTCATGGCATTCATTTTAAGTATTGGCATTATTCATGAAAGTATTGTGATGAATTTTTGTTAATGGTTTTAAAAAGGAGTTCAAAGGGAATGGTTTTGAACGAAGAAATGTAGTGAAGAGGAAAAATATCATCTTTTCTAGGTTTGTTGAGACATTTTCAGAAATGGAACCTAATTATAATGAAGAAGCTGGGTACTCATTATTGGAAAGGATAAATAAGATGTATTGTGTGATAAACAGAAAAGTATGGTTGAATAATCCTCGATCTCTGCCAGTAAAGCCATGGAATATCTAGTTGCACCTCCACTTAAAGAACACAAGTATGAAGACTCTTCTCACACCTCAATTGAAGATAAAGAACATGAAGAAATAATTGTTGAAGAAACATCATGTTATCCCATGGAATATCTTCTTGAAGACATTAAAGATGAGAGCCCCCATGCATCTATTTATCCTCCCCATGAGGTTGAGGGTTTGGTAAGGTTTGCACCTTCTCAAATTTTTGGATTTGGTGATTTTCCTTGTTATGATCTTGAGAGGGTTAATCTTGAAGACAAACCCTCAAATGATGATGAATGGTAAAGTCATGTATCTCTCCATTTGATGAAAATAATGGCACCCTAAGGCATGAAGTTATTGATATCACCTTTCATATTTTTTATCGTGATAGGAAGCCAGGTTGTTGGATACATTATGGAGGTCTTATTTATGCATATAGTGATGTGTCCATAACATAAATTGAAAATTTTGAGGTCTATGGGTATCCTTCACTATGGTGATGGTACACCTTCACACAAGACTTATGGAGCCTGTTTACAAAAATACATGACACAAAATCCAATAACAAAAAACAAAATACAATTTGTTTATTTATTTTACCCATGTGAATCGATAATTGGTAAGTATATGAAAGCACATACCATTATAGTCTCAGTCTCGGTCTGGAATGGACCTCGATGCTAGTCTCTACCGCATTACTTTCCCTGGAGTCTCAGATGACCTTAGAAAATTATCAATTCCTAGATCTTGGATGGCCTCTGATCTTTTTGAAAGTACCCTCAGTCTACAATTCCCTTAGTCACATGAAAATGCCCTTGAGTCTAGAGTATTGCTCTCAGGTGTCTCCTCAATGCCTCAAGTCTACCTGATACCTCTCTTGCACATTGGATAGTGTTATGACTAGTTTGGTTTCTCCTCTCATTAAGTGAATGGGAAATGAAGTAGCATGGATAGTATTTTGTTTTGTGTGGTGTTTTTTTTAATAATTTTTTTTTGTGTTGTTTTAGTTTAATTAATTAGTGTAATATATATATATATATATATATATATATAGAGGAGAGAGAGGAGAGGAGAGAAAGGGAGAGAGAGAGGATAGATATAGATAGATAGATAGATGAGAGAGAGAGAGGAGAGAGAGAGGAAATATGGGATATCCCACAACACCTAAGGGCATTCGACAGTTCAAGGGATTCCCTTTGTGTATTTATGTAGCAAGACCTCACAGGAAAATTGCAAAATAGATTACCCCAACTCATGACGACCTCCTAGGAAAAGGGTGGTTAGATGGTTCCCAACTCATGGTGGCCTCCTAGGAAAAGGGTGGTTGGCTGGTTGCTTGTGTTGACTAAAATCATTTAGTGAGAAACATTGGTGGTTAGTACTCATGAATTTTGGTATTTCTAATGTTTTAACTACATTGAGTAAGAACAACACCTAGAAACCACAACACAATCCCTCTCTAGGGGGTCCTTAGCATCAAAGTTGGATAAGGACACCATTAGGAAGTTTTTTGCAGTAAGGATGGGTAGAGAGGCCTTAACCATGGTTGAGGAAGAAAAAAAAGTACCTTAGGATCTTGTTGAATATTTTTAGGCTTGAGAGCCTTGAATAAGTCCTCAAACCAACACATCACTCATTTGTAAGGCTTCCTTGAAGGCCTCCAAGTAGGATACAAGTGCCATGAGTAGGTTTTGTTCCCTAGAAATGGGTCTTAACACCTAAAAATGGTTAAGGGGGGAGTAAAGGACTTAAGCCATAATTGAACCTTCTCAAGCTCATGTGCCATGAAAAACACCTAGAAACCATGACATGAGCTCTCACTTCAATGTCTTTGGACTAAGATTTGGAAATGAGCACCATTTATATGTTTTGCATACTACATATGGGTCTCAGGGCCTTGACCATGGTTGTGGTAGGGAAACAAGCCTCAATCCCTTAACCATGGTCAAGGGAGGGAAACAATAACCCAAGCCCTAAACATATCATATCTAGCTCAAGCACCATGAACAAGTCCTCAGGTCACCACACAAGACCTTAGTTATCATCAAAGAATGAAAACAAGTGCCTTATAATATTGTTGAAGATTTTGAAGCTCAAGAGACTTGAACAAGTCCTCAAACCAACATAACAGAAATTTGGCCTTTAAGAGGGATATAGGCATCATGATTAGGTTTTGTACATTGAAAATGGGTGTAGAGGCATAAACATGGAAAGTTGGAAACAATGGCTTAAATCCATAAATAAACCTTCTCAAGCTCAACCACCATCGAAAACACTTAAAAATCATGACACGAGTCCTCTCTAGGGAGTCTTTGGCATCCAAGTTGAATATGGGTGACATTATGAGGTCTTCTTCATAATGGATGGACAGGGATGATTTTAAGGATGGAAATTTAATTTTAAATGTAGAAACCTTAGCGAATATTACTAATCATTCATATGTCAACTATAAATGTTTGGCGATGTTTTTTTAAAAATATTCAAATTTATAAGTATTTTATATATATTTTATAAAATTTTGGTGATTTTTAAGGTAAAATAATTTTATCCTATAGAATTTGGGCAAATCATTTTTAAAATAGCGAATCTCGTTTTTGGAAAAACCATGGAAAATTAGCCCATGAGTGAAATTTAGCCCCTAAAATCATCCCTGTGGATGGGTCTTAGTTGGTTCACGACCTATGTAACATATCATTCACCTCAAAGGACCCTTGTTGGTTATTTTTGGACTATTTGAGGGATACAAGTACAACATAAATGGGTCTTGAGGGATTAACATGCAGGTTAAGGGGGAAAGAAGGGTCTTAAGCCCTAACTCATGAACCTTCTTGATCTCAAATGCTATGGTTAGGTCGAGAGGAAACAAATTGGACCTAGTTATTCCCTAAAATTCACTTCTTAGGATCAATCACCATGAACAACACCTGTAAATTACCATAACACAGTCCTTATGCATTGAAATTTGACATGGTTAGACTAGACACATGCCTTGAATGAGTGTAATCACATCTCTTCTTATATATAAAACTGCCATCATTATAGAAAGTCTTGCACTCTGTATTTTTACAGTGTCTGTACATTTCTTTCATTAATAGAAATCATGTATTGTTGTATCTCTCTATATATGGCAATTTTTATGAGTATTTCATTGTAATATCTCTACTTTCATTTGATTTTGAAAATAATCTAGATCAACATGAAATATTTCTCAAACCACCAAACTTTATAAAGTACCTTCATCCTTGAGTAGGATATGGGTACCAATAGGAGGCTTTTCACATAAGGGATGGGTCTTGGGCTCTCGGCCCAAAATAAAGCTTATAGGGCACTGATCCCTGAACTAGGCCTTAAACCACCACACAAACCAAAATCATTGGCCTCATTATGGGATATGGACATTATTGAGAGATTTTGTGTACCTGGCATGGGTCTCATGGCCTTGATCATCGTTGATATAGGAAAATAAGGGCCATAGTACCTAAGCTAATCTTCTAGGATCATAATTCATTAATGACACCTCAAACCATCAAATAAGCCCTCTAGATAGAATCTTTATCATATGAATGATATATTAGCATCCTTAGAAATTTTTAGGCATAAGGGATGGGTCTCAAGACCTTAACCATGGTCATGGGAGAAAATAAAGGGTATTAGTACCTAAATGAATCTTTTAAGGCTCATGATCCATGAATGAGTCCTTGAATCGCAACACAAGCCATTTAGAGGGTATAGTTGGTCTCTTCTTCAAATACAGGCACCATTAGACGGTTTTGTACACCAAGTATGAGTCTTGGGGTCTTGACCATGGTAAATGGAAAAAATAAAGCACATCAAGTCTTATATAAATATTGTAGGGATCTGCTTCATTAATGTGTCCCTAAAGCACCAAATAGGCCCTCCAAAAGGGGTCTTTGATCTCTATTAATTGGGATATGGGAACTTATAAGAGGTTTTTCATACTAGGGATACAATGTTTTATGCATCAAGGAATGGTATCGAGGACTTTACCATGGTTGGGGGATAAATATAGGGAATTAGACCCTAAATGAAGATTCTTGGGCCAATGGGCCATGATCAAGGCCTTGATCTATGACATGGGTCCTCTAAAAGAAATATTTTTCATACAAATGGGCGATGGGTGCCATTGGGGGAGGAAAATAAGGTCCTTGGCCCCTAAACGAATCTTATATATCTTATTGGACATGAAATATTCCTCAAACCACCACAAAACCCTCCATAAAGTACATTTTCCCTTAAGTGGGATATGGTTACCATTTTAGAGGTTTTGCAATAAGATATGGGTCTTGGGCCATTGGCCCAAAAATAAGCTTCTAGGGCCCTTTTCCTTAAACTAGGTCTCAAGTCACCACACAAACATGGATCATTGGCCTCTTGGTTGGATATGGTAATGATTGAGATATTTTTCATACCATGCATGGATGTCAAGGCCTCAACCATAGTCGATGAAGGAAAACAAGGGATATAGAATATAAATTAATATTTTAGGGTTCATAATCCATTAATGACACCTTGAACCACCACACAAACCCTCATATGGAATCTTTGTACTCCAAATGAGATATAGGCACCATTTGAAAGTTTTAGACACAAGAGAAGGGTTTTAGTACTGCGACCATGATCATGGAAGAAAATAAATGGTATTAAGGCCTAAATAAAAAATTTAAGACTCATGATCCATGAATAGATCCTTGAATCACTACACATTCCCATTAAAAGGGATACTGGCCTCCATTTGGGATACAGATGCCATTAGGATATTTTTGTGTAGCAAGGATGCATCTTGGGGTCTTAACCATGGTAAGGGGAGGAAATAAATGGAATCAAGTATTGTATAAATATTTTAAGGATCTGATCCATGAACAAGGCTTTAAAGTTCCATGTAAACCCTATAAAAAGGATCTTTGATCTTCGAGTGGGATATGGAAACCTATAGGAGGTTTTGCATACTAGGGATGGATCTTGGGGTCTTGACCATGGTAAAAGGTATAAAAAATGGACATATTACCTAAAGAAATCTTCTTGGGTTCATGAGACAAAAGGAGGTCTTAAACAACTACACACGCCCTTGAGAGGGGATATTTATAAGACACCATTTGGGATAAATACACCATTAGGAGACTGTATTGATAGGTGATGAGTCTTGATGCCTTAACCATAGACATATGGTGTTACACATGAAATTTTAACACCTAGGTACCTCGCCCTAAGTGTCGTAAAGTGTCATATAAGTGTCTCATACACCTTGATTCCATGGAATAACCTATGCCACAATCCCTAGTCAATGTGGAGGAGGGATATATTACATGAAGGCCAAAATACCAAGTACACATGAATTATTATTAATATTCATTAAGTGTGAGAATCAAGTGCACATGAATTATTATTAATATTCATGAAAAAGAAAGTAAT
>SNQJ01S0096050.1:2195-31776 GCA_010110895.2 Picea sitchensis
TGATGGAAGACCTGAATGATCTTCCCGGTGACTAGGGTGTGTCTCTCAACACCAAAATCAACCAACTGGTGTCTTCCTCCTGGAATCCACTGAACTATCTCTCCTGAGATGCGCCTCTTCTCCTCAATGACAAGTCATAATCTGCATAATGATGAATTAGGTCACTGACTCTTCTCTTATATCTTTCCAAAAACCTAATTCACTGATGAAACCATAATTCATTGTTTACCTTTTCCCTCCAAGTGACTTTTACTTTATTTTATTATTCCTTGATTAAATCACTTAATTAATTAATCATTTTACCTCTAAAAAGTGATTTATCCATCCTTATGGCTTCTTCGGCCAATGAAAGTCACTTCTCATCATCTTATCCTATAGTGCTCTTCTTCTCGATTCTTATGAGCTATTACACTAAGAGGTTTCTCCAAGTAATATGCCCATTATGATCTTCTTAGTGAATTTAGTTAAGATATGACCCATAATAACTCAAAATTACGAAAATCGTCGGAATGCAACGAAACCAAAACCAAGTTGTGTGGAATGGATATTGATGATGAACGATGCAAGTCGGGCCCAATAAAACCCCTCAATATCTCTTGAACTCTCTTTCACCCCTAAATGGATACTCTGGTAGGCATAACACTCTGTAAAGTTATAATGTCCCAAAATGGGGACATTATAGTCCTCCCTACCGGAATATTGCTTATCTTCAAGAAATAACTAAATCCAACTACATATGATATCGGGGTCCCATATCCACCTGTGTGACACAAGGTAGACTCCCCTCAAGATGTGGTATCTCCAAGTGCTCACCATGCATGACACCCACATGCTCCTGATGAGTAGAATGATCAATGGATGAGGAATCTCAGTCAACTCCCTGAGTAACCACTCTACTCAAAACTCAACTCCATCAAATGTTGAACTACCAAGCACTCCAATCCTTGGATCCCATATCAGAATGTCAAATACAATGCCCTATGGAGTATAGTTCTGTAACATATCAACACCATGAGTCTCCTGCAAATAACACATGGCCTCAACCCGAAATGGGGCTATCCTACCAAACCATACCAAAATCAACACGACCCCCATCGATTGAACATGTTGTTGCCATAGTGAGGTACTATAAGACCTCAATGAATCACCAATCAATGACGTGCTCTCCCTGATACTGAAACTCAATGGAAAATCAAAGTGACTCCCCCCTGTAAATGTCCTCTCTTCTCCATCAGTCAATGAAATGTCTGGTCTTGTAATCCCAGGGTCCCATGCTAGTCTCTAATATGGACCATCATGTCGATGCTGCTCTACTCTGATCATGACTGTTTTCTCAAAGTATCCATACTGGACCCTCCACTCCTGGACCCTCATAAGATGAAACAAACTATTAACCAAATGGACACCCAGATCCCATGTCAAATTTGGAGGTTCATCATTTCCAATCCCCACTAATTGCTGGTGTACCCTAACGGTAACTGTCGAAATCACTCCACCCTCATCCCAATGAGATTCTGAATATGTAGCAACCTCTCAGATATCCTCTGTCTCATGTCCTAGGATACTCCCCATCACGCCCATGGCCTCAACTGTTTGCCCCTGATCATCCACCCCTATCTTGATGAATGCAATCAAGACACTCCTGTCAAGTGGTCTCGGCCTACCAACTCTCCATGTCCCCTACCACTATCTAGCTCCCCCTGTGTTGCTATCAATGATGAAAGTATCGGTAAAGGCTATCATAAATATCTGCAACCAACTGTAGGACTTGAAAGTATCATATGCTTTGGTCAATCCAAAGGACTTAACCAAAATCTCGTCCATCGAAACCCATGGTAAATAATCGTCTGTACTCATCACTGAACACCAACCATCGAGTACAACGGTAGGTACCTCCACCAACTGCGGGTAAATAATTCTCCATGCATCATCACTCACGCAACTGCTGCTACGGTGAAGGTGATCTCCCAAATTTGTATACTGCTGCAAGGGAGAGGAATCTCCATGCTCTACTAAGTACATCTCCTCCTTGCAATCTAGTGAGTCCCCCTGAATCCCACTGTACAACTCTATATGTCTCTATGAACTACCACTCATCACTGTGTGCCTCTACATACTCATGTGATCTCCTGTATACACCTACAACATATTGGATTCTGGGTGTACTATGGGGTCATCCTCTACATGAAGGTAAACCAATCCTAGAACACAAATGGAAGTGTCCTCATAACTTCCCCTGGCTCTGGAATCCCCATGTGCATGTGTGTGCTCAAATATCTCAACACCCCTCATGAAGGGTGGTCCCTGTGACATATGGAAATCCTCATGTATCTCTGGATCATATCTCTCCATACTCATCAGTGATCCTGGGTAGTCATCATTCTCCTCCCTCAACTGGTGCTCCACTGCTAAACCACCAACATCCTCTCGCAATGTGGTTGAGGGATATATCTGACTCTCTGCTGAAATAGATGTAGTCGGTCTCTGTCTAATTTCCTCAAGGAGCTCCTCTCATATGGACTTTGATTCTTGAAGGGTTTTCTGTGTACCTTTCGAAAATCTCCATGTGCTCACCAACTCATGAGTGAGTTGGTCCACCTCAACCTCCTTCTCCCTAAGTGCCTTGTGATACATCTCGCCAACCTCCAATAGGTAATCCCTATCCATCAACAATTGATGGTAGTCGACCCTCATCACAATCACTCTCTCCCTGAGTGTATGGAAGTCATCAATGACCAGTCCCCCATTTGAACTATCATGTGCCATCGAGGCCCTCCAACAATAACCTGCCACCAATGCATGTGTATCATCAATGCATCTAGTGGCTACCATGATCATCTCCTCATTGATTCTCAATTGTCCTGCCAAGTGTTGTGACTCCTGGTCACAATACCATTGAGGTGATACCTCATGCCTCTCACTGTTAGTGTCAACAATGGAATCCCCAACAACGCATTCCTCAAAATATAAGGCACTGAACTTTCCACTATCCCCTGTGCTACTAAGTCCTCCTGTATGCCACTACACGCCATCACCAACTGGGACCCCTATCTGAATCGCATCATATCCTGTATGGGAAGTTGTATCCTCCTATGCACTCACCCTACTAATATCATCTGTGCCTGGATCCCATACAGATGTGTCCAGACACGTGCTATGGTCATTCTAACAAATAAGGAGTGCATCCTCATCACCGTAGATCGATCCCGGAAGTAAGTGTCCCAATAAGCTGTCGGTCTCCACAACCTGGTCCATCAATGAAATCTCCAAGAATGGTGATTCACTCTCCTTATACTGATAGGTATGTGTAAGGTCAACTATATCCAAGCCATACCTCTCCTCCTGGGTTTGCAGATCCATATATCCTTGTGTACAATCCCCACACAAGTCTCCTCTACCATATCAAGAATGCCACTAATATCCTCATGTGTCGTGGCTAGCATATGTGACTGTGAAGATGAAAAATGTGGCTCACTCATCATAGGAAGCTCATCATTCTCCATACATGACTTCCTAGAAGCCATGTCTACACCCACCGGTAGGTCATCCAACCTCCTAATCTCATCATGTCTAAGTGCCAATACATATGAGTCCTCACAAGTGTCACCACTATGCTGAAGTGTTGAATCCTCAAAATTACCTGATGGGGAAGATGAAGGACATGTGCTATCATCCTATCCATACAGTTGTCCCTCAGATGTGCAAGAGTCACTAGCCTTATCGGATTGCTCGAAATATGCATCTATGGTTGCATTCACATGCATCTCCTCATCCTTGTTGTCATAGTGCACCTCAACAATGCGCACCTTCCCTTTACCCCTACATCTGTGATTTGGCTTCCAAGGTACTTTGCAACTGTAGCAACGCTCCCTGCATCTAATGGGTGTAGGCTCCATCTGTGCCCCTGTCAATCCACTCGCTGGTAATGATGTATCTAGATCCTTATCTGATTTTCCCCTTAGGTTGGGAGGAAAACCAGCTCTGATACCACTGTAATGTTACTGACTTGGATAATCTAGGAAATGTTGTTAATGTGTATGTAGGATTTATTGTTTACAGCATATAAATGGTCATACAAGTAATAAATGCAACAAAGGACTACAAAGTTTGTATTATGATATCTTTGCAGATTACAATGGGCCGAATGCGGCTCAAGAAAATAACAACACTCGGCTAGATCAAAAGGAAAAAGGATCTTATCCAGAATAAAAATAAGAAACTAAAGATAATACCCGGAATATGTGAGTGCTGCAGAATCAATGGATGTGCTAGGAATATGGCAGCTCCGACGGTAATGTCTGGAAGTCTGGAAAGTTCTCCATGGGAGCTATACTTCTTGGAATGGCCTAGAAACTATCCCAAATGATGTGCCCTGCTCTAGTCCTCAGTACTGGCATCTGTTGGACCCCTCTGTTGGTCAGTCTGGACCCTAGATGGATACCCTTGGGGTAATGCACCCCTCTTCTTCTGGAAAAATGTGCCCTAGTGATTCCATCGTCGAAATCGAAGGAGATATGTCTCAAAACGACCACCTTGGTCTACTGGGAAATGGGTCGAAAGGGTTTCCCTTAATCTGAACTGATGCTTGCTCTGGAACCCCAAATGTGTTCGCCAAAAGTGTCGCACGTCCAAGTCTGGAAAATGCATCCCACTTGATTCCTCCATCGAAATATGATGAGGAACTAGGAAAAATATGTGCCTTGCCCTCCTCTCAAATGGGTCGGAGTGAAATCTCAGAATTCTCCCTAGATGGGATAAGTCGACTAAAAACCCTCTCAGAAGCTATGCCCTCACTCTGAATGAATGTGCCCTTGCTGCTGAACATTGTGTAACTGCTACTGAAGAATAATGGAAGACCTGAGTGATCTTCCCGGTGACTAGGGTGTGTCTCTCAACACGGAAACCATCCAATTGGTGTCTTCCTCCTGGAATCCACTGAACTATCTCTCCTGAGATGCGCCTCTTCTCCTCAATGACAAGTCATCATCTGCATAATGATGAATTAGATCGTTGAATCTTCACTTATAGCTTTCCAAAACCCTAATTCACTGCTAAAACCCTAATTCGTTGTTTACCTTTTCCCTAAGTGACTTTTACTTTATTTTATTATTCATTGATTAAATCACATAATTAATTAATCATTTTACCTCTAAAAAGTGATTTATTCATCCTTATGGCTTCTCTGGCCACTGAAAGTCACTTTTCATCATCTTATCCTGTAGTGCTCTTCTTCCCGATTCTGATGAGCTATTATACTAAGAGGTTTCTCCAAGTAATATCCCCATTATGACCTTCTTAGTGAATTTAGTTAAGATATGACCCATAATAACTCAAAATTATGAAAATCATGGGAATGCAATGAAACCAAAACCAAGTTGTGTGGAATGGATCCTGATGATGAACGATGCAAGTCGAGCCCAATAAAACCCCTCAATATCTCCCAAACTCTCTATCACCCCTATCTGGCTACTCTGGTAGGCATAGCACTCTGTAAAGTTATAATGTCCCAAAATGGGGACATTACACCATGGATGAAGAAATTAAATGCATATAGAACAATCAAACATGGAAATTGATAGATGTACCTAAGCACAAGGGTGTGATAAGTGTCAAGTGGATTTATAAAACCAAGCAAGATGCAGATGGAAATATGTAGAAGCACAAGGCGAGATTAGTTGCAAGGGGTTTTACACAACAACCCCGAATAGATTTCAATTAAACATTTGTGCCAGTGGTGCAGATGGACACATTCAGAACTGTGTTGGCCATTGTTGCGCAAAATAAATGGCATGTTTATAAAATGGATGTAAATTCATCATTTTTGAATGGTCATTTAGAAGAAGAAGTATATGTGGAACAACCACAAGGCTATGATATTCTAGGACAAGAAAACAAAGTATACATATTGAAGAAGGCACTGTATGGATTAAAGCAAGCTCCCAGAGGTTGGTACATTCACATAGATTCCTACCTCACTCAGAATGGATTCCAAAGAAGTGATTGTGATCCAACAGTGTATATCAAATAAAATCAACAAGGTAATATGTTAATTATTTTCTTATATATAGATGATTTGATTTTTACAGGTGATTTTGGCATAGAAGAATTTAAGTCAGTCATGAAGGATGAGTTTGAAATCACTGATTTGGGGCTTATGAGATATTTTCTAGGCATTGAAGTTCACCAATCCAAAGCTTGTATATTTATTTCACAATCCAAATATTCTCATGAAATCTTGAAAAAAATCAACATGATAAATTCCAAAGCAGCCCCAACACCTATCATAACAAGATTGAAGTTAAGCAAGGAAGATGAAGGATCCAAAGTGGATCCCACTCTATTTAAAAGGATGCTAGGAAGTCTTATGTATTTGATAGAAACAAGACCTAATATTATGTATGGAATGAGCTTGATTTCAATGTTCATGTAAACTCTAAAAGAATCACATTTGAAGGCAGGAAAAAGAATTCTGAGAAATGTGAATGAAACAAAAGACTTTGGCACAATGTATTCTACTTCAGAACATTTCAAACTTGTTGGGTACACTAATAGTGATTGTGGAGGCAACATAGATGACAGGAAAAATACCTCTGGGTACACATTTCATTTTCGAACAGGTATAGTGTCATGGGCATCAAGGAAGCAACCCATTGTGGCTCTTTCTTTAGTTGAAGCTGAGTATGTCGTAGCTAGAAGTGTAGCTTGTCAAGATATTTGGATGAGAAGAATGTTAAAAGATTTTTTGCAGGAACAACAGGAACCAACTACAGTGTTTTTTGACAACAATTCTGCCATTGCACTATCCAAGAATCATGTGTTTCACATGAAAACCAAGCACAGTGATACAAGGTATCTTTTTATCAGAGAATTGGTGAATAACAAAGAAATTTGCTTAGAATTTTGCAGGACTTAAGATTAAATTGCATATACATTTACAAAAACTTTGGCATGGGATGCATTTCAAGAACTGCATAGTTGTTTAGGAGTCAACACAGTCGTAGATATTCGACAGTTCACATCAAATTAAATTTTTGATGTAAATTCTGTGTTTTGTAATCCCACCTACTTATAATTAAGGGGGAGTGTTGGAAATATTAATTACAAGTCCTAAGCTTTACTCTTATGCAAACTCTATCTATCACAACAAACAAAGATGTTACTCAGCAAGACACGACAAGCAGGAGTGTTAACATGAGCGATATTAATGAGCCGATCTTTTATCTTTCTTGATCTTTGTTATGCAGATAGAGTCGATCATATATACTGTCATCTTAAATGTTTGAGTTGGTTTCCTTCTACAGGAATTCTCAGTCTTAGTCTTTATATTCCCGAGTTTGTAAAGAGTTGATATACAAAGAGAGTTGATAGATAGAAGCAGGTGAGTAGAGTCGAATAATTCTAAGAGCACAAGATCTGTGTTTTCTGAAAGTCTGCAGAAGTTTTGGAGTCAAAGCTCAACATAGTTTTGTAGTTCGTAATAGCATGCAACATCCAAGTAGGTAATATATTAAATATTTGTGTGTTGACATGTTTATGAGTATTTCTAAGTTAGGTAATATATTAAATATTTGTGTGTTGACATGTTTATGAGTATTTCTAAGTTCTGTTGTGTTCAAACACTTCGATATCTTCTCTATGTTTTTGCACAAGCTTAAGTAAGTTTATGAGTTCTTGAATCTACACTGAAAGTATTTATGTGACCTTATGTGCTAAGAATAGCACAATGTTGATTTATTACAAAAAAATTGTTTTATTAAGTGTTATCATCACAACACACAGTCTACAACACAGTATTGAAACCGTGCGATAAGTCCTCGGAGCTCAATGACGAAGAATTTAACTGTGCGGGAGCTCAATGACGAAGAATTTAACTGTGCGATCTTTGCAACTGAGTTTGTCTGCAACTAAGTAAGTCCTCAGCATTTGTCTGCGCGTTATAGATCCAATACCATCTAATAACACGACATAGAAGATCAATGCCTTTAGACAATTCCCATGACTCAAATTTATTTTTCGTTGGTTGTTCATTTAAGGAGTTAAGAATTTTCACAAATTAAAAATGTATCTTTCTTGAAAAATCTTTACAAAGAAGACTCTCCTATCTAAACCATACCATGATGGTAAAGTTATTTTTATATTCTAATAAAATATAAGTATTTTTAGTGGAAATAATCATAATAATAATTATTATAATTATTATTATTTTCCGATCAACGTCCTTATGTTTCCCTGATTCGGATTTGTCTTTCATTGAGTAACAATATAAAAAAATTCACGGATTTTTCTTACCTTATGCGACAGTGCCCTTAGACTTTTGAATGACTGGGATTTGTCTCACGGGTTTTTCTTCTCTTGTGCGAGAGTGCCCTTGGACTTTTGAATGACTGGGATTTGTCTTTCATTGAGTGATGCCACATAAACAATCGAAGCCTTTAGACTTTTGCAACAAAATTCTGGGAACAAAAGGACTGAAAGGTTGAGTTGTCCAATTTTTTTCCAAGGAATGGTTGAGCTAACCATTAAGGTTGAATTGAATTGTCCAATTTTTCTTTCAAAGTAACATTTTTGAAAAATATTTAAGTCTAATTTTTCTTTCAAAAACTTGTGGAAAATATTTCAATTCAATTCATGATTATTAATTGTGCAATTTTTCTGTGGAAAATCTTTCAATTCAATTCACGATTATTAATTGATTTATGGATAATAAGCTAGGTAAACCATTCATTCATGACCACTCGACTTAACCCAAGTCTCAATCTAGTTAAACTAACCCTCAGGCTAATTATCCATTTATTAATATGGAATAACATTCGTGTCCATGCACTCCAGACTCTCCATTGTCCAGTGACCATGGCCATCGTAACGAGTATCCCTACGAATATTAACGAGTGACCAAGGCCATCCCTACGAATATTAACTTCCATGTAAGTGATTCTAGATTCTCTCCCCGGTTCCTGATATTCACGTTATTCTACATATTTGTTGTTCTGCCCTTCATCATTAATGTTCATGGACAAATTTACAACGCAAAGACGCAATATATGTGCAACCGCGCCTATTACTATACAAATGGCAGTAAATTTGACAGCAATCTGAATACAGTTTTGAATAATCTTGTTCGAGGCGCGTTGCAAACTGGGTTTAACACTTCTGTGTATGGCCAAATCCCTGAGCAAATATATGGCCTTCTCCAATGTGGCGGAGACGCAACAGCCCAACAATGCTACAAGTGTTCACAAAAAGCAATCGCTGCCCTTCGACAAGTTTGTGGGAATTCCATGGGGGGTAGAGTTTGGTTAGAAGATTGCTACTTACGTTATGAAAACGGTACTTTCTTCGGTAAACTGAATGATGATGCAAAATATGTTTACAGTTCACAGAATGTCTCCAGCCCTGGTGTCTTTGAGGCGGCTCTTGAGAGGCTACTGAACAATTTGTCAGGTGATGCAACATCTGGATCTGGGCATGCTTCCGGAAAAACTATAGACTCCTTGTCTCGAAAGATTTATGGTGCGGTTCAGTGCTGGAAAGATATATCTACTGACGACTGCACAAAATGTCTATCATCCACAATCAATACAATAGTCACATATTATGCTGGAAGTCAAGGAGTTGAGGGTTTCATTGGAAGCTGCAAAGTTTGTTATGAAACATATAGTTTCTTGTATTCCACTGCGGAAGCGCCGGCTAATACAGTGGCTATTTCACCACCATCGAGTAATACTACGCAGATTGGCAAGGCTCCCATGATTGTAGGTGCTGTGAGCAGCTTGCTTCTCGTGTTAGTTGCATGCATGTTCGCATGTTGGAGAAGACTGAAGTCTGCGATATTTCGAAGGCAACACGAAGGTATTGCATATGGTATATATAAACAAACAATAACACAAGCATAAATAAAAAAATTCCTTTCTATTCTATATAATCTAATTCTAAATCCTAAGAACACGTATCATCTGATTCTAAATGCCGGTGCGATTATATATATATGTGAGATTTTTTAATATATATGATTTTTTAAGATGAAATATCCGGAAAAGTTTTCAGGAATTTCTCTTCATTACAGTAAGTTTATTGGGTACGTTGCAGTTTTGGCAATTTAATTTGGTAGGGTAATAATATTCACAGAGATAGTTGGCTGCCTAATAATATTCATATTCACAGAGATAGTTCGTTGTCTAATAATATTCACAGATATAGTTGGCTGTTTAATAATATCCAGATAGTAAGTTAATTTGCGTTTGTAAATTAATTCAGGTTTGGGTCTTTATCAATCCTATTTATAATTCACAACACTCGATTATTTATAATTCACAACACTCAATCATTAAAATATGATATGATATGATGAATCATTACAGTTACATTACAATACCTAAACATACTGTGCTGTACTGTTTTGAGAACACAATTTCCATTACAAAGTTTCCATTACAAAGGGGTCTACCAAATGATTGATAGAGCTGTTTTGAGAACACAATTTCCATTACAAAGGGGTCTACCAAATGATTGATAGAGCCAAGTTCGATATCCATTTTTTTTATATCAAATTTTTTCTCTGATATTCTTTGATATATATATATATATATATATATATTTTATTGTATAGGCCATGGGCAAGTCGAGAAAGACGCACTACTTAGCGATCGGAAAATAATATTTAAGATGAAAACGTTGGTAATTGCCACGATAAATTTTCATGATGATAACAAGCTTGGTGAGGGAGGATTTGGCCCTGTATACAAGGTAACATAGGCTATTTAGAAATATTCTATGAATATCTTAAATTATTATAGTAGTCGGGGGCTGCTCTCACCTGAACCCCCGACTGTTAGATGCAGATTGCTATGTTTAATACTTTATCAATTTTTTTCCTGGATCATTTGTCTGAATCTTTCAGGGAACTATTGAAGATGGAAAACAAATAGCTGTAAAGAAGCTGTCCTTAAAATCCAGGCAGGGAAGGAAAGAATTTTTGAATGAAGTTAAGCTTGTGGCAAAAATTCAACATCAAAATCTTGTACCTACTCGGCTGTTGCGCAGAGGGATCAGAAAGTTGCTCGTTTATAAGTACTTAATTATAAAATTAATTATGAAATATATACATAAAAATAACTAGTGTTGTAACATACTTTAGGTCAGGTGTTAAATTGGTATGTTGCATGCCTGGATACAGATGCAAACAAACGCGCAGACCTTGATTGGCAGAAGCGTTACAATAGCTCGTGGGCTTCTCTATCTTCACCAGGACTCTCAATTGCGGATTGTTCATCGAGATATTAAAGAAAGTAATATTTTGTTGGACGAGAAACTGAATCTTAAGATAGCATATTTCGGCTTAGCGAAACTTTTTCCTGAACATGAGACCCAAATCAGCACAAGAATTGCTGGAACTCTTTAAGATTTTAACAAAATAATCACTCTTCACTTAAGTATTACCTTGTAGGATTTAGCACTACAGTTTCCTCTCCAAATAACGTTTAGTTTATCATTATTCAACTCCTAAAATTTCGTTTCACTAAATCTTTGCCATTGTAATTTGACTATGCAGCGGGTATATGGCACCGGAATACGCTCTTCAGGGGCAGTTATCTGGGAAAGTCGATGTCTATAGCTTTGGCGTTGTTCTTCTTGAACTTGTGAGTGGAAAAAAGAACACTGATTATAATTTGTCATCTGAAATGGAGATGCTTTTAGGATTGGATGAGATACTCTGAATATACTGTTCTCGTTGTATTTCCCACTCAGCATTATATCTACATTATCTAGGATTCTAGACCATGTTATTTAGTTCATCAATAAACAATTTAGCCAAAGTATAAGATTAGGGGTTTCACTGATCTATTTTGATATGAATTCCTTATCTACTGACTTCTGTCCTAATTTTCCATGAAACTAATTAAGACCAATCTTATGGATCTCTCCATCATGTATATATTTTATGAAAATGCAGGTATGGAGATCATACAAACGAGGAAGTATTGTTCAGATGATTGATCTAGCAATAATTGAAACATGTGACGAAGAGCAAGTTGTGAGATGCATTCATGTAGGTCTTTTATATACACAAGCCGATTCATCACTTCGTCCATCAATGTGTAGAGTCACTTTGATGCTTTCAGCTCATTCTGTGGCTTTAACGGATCCCACAAAGCCTGCTTATGTAACTTATGTGACCCACAATACCGATTCCACTGGTTCTCGTTCTGGGCTCTCACATGGGTCTGCACCTACATCTTCTTCTGTATCATCTTCTCACATCCCTGTGGCTGATCTATCTATCACCGATGCTTCCATTACTATCTTGGAACCCATGTAATGATAATTTTGCACTTCTCATTATCTTACTTAAATATAGAGATCACTTTCAGCTTCCCCCTATGGACGAGTATGTTAGATATTAATCATTTCACCCCCTGAATAAACGGCATAGCGGTGGCCGTCTTGACCTTTCAAGACTCGAGACACCATCACCATTTCAATTAAATATTTTCTAATATCGAAGGGGCAGTTTATGAATTAGGGAATTAATGTTAGTTTTTGTATAAATGGAAAACGGATTGTAATCTGAAATATTACATTTTGAATCGAAGTCGCTATTGTGCATTCAAAGGTATTTTCTCGTTTATATTTTGTTCTTCATTGAGTTTGTAAACTCGTTTTATTTTTTTTTGATCAGATTCGTTTTTGAGCAGACACAGTAATTACTTGGTTCTTCCCTTTGTGAACCCGGTCTCACATTAATTTTGAGCATAGCGATTTGGGGTTTTTCGCGTTTCGGAGTTTACTTGTTAAAAAGGTGCGCGATTTGGGATTAGTTGTTGCATTTTTCTTTTTGCATTGGGTGTTTGTAAACCTCGAAACCTTGAACTGTTGGGCCCACAATTTATTTGCATTTTGCGATTCGGAAATTCACGTTGTGTTTTGTTTTTGGTGTTTGGCGTTTGTAATCGTCGAATCCCGAAACGCGATTAACCTCCGGTTTTTCACATTTGGTATCAAAGCAAGCAGTCTATTCTGCTATTGCTTAGTTCATTGCAGATTATTCCTGTTAGTGCCAAATTTTATTCTCTTATTTTCTTGCGTGAAGGTTTATTTATTTCCTTTCAAATTTTATATAAATAGTTGTGTCTGGTAGTAATTCTTCTCAGGTTCAGGTTCCTATTCTGAGCGAGAAGTCAGATGACTCTTGGTATATTCGAATGAGGATGATTTTACGTTCTTAGGATTTATGGACCTATGTTATTGATGGTTATGATGAGCAAGTGATGTAGCAGCAGAATTGGCTCTCTCTAATGCTGACCGTGTTTTGCTAAAGGAAAACAGGAAGAAGGATAACAAGGCTCTTGGATTAATCCAACAAGGATTAAATGAATCCATTTTTACGAAGATTTCTAGTGTTGCATCTTCAAAGATGGCTTGGGACATTCTTGAAACCTGTTATCAAGGTGTGTCCAAAGTGAAGACAGTCAAGTTGCAGAATTTAAGAAGGGATTTCAAAAATCTAAAGATGAAGGATAATGAAAGTGTTGATACTTTCATGACTCAAGTGATGAGTGTTGTGAACCAGCTCAGACAGTATGGAGATGATGTTGAGAATAAGAGAGTTATTGAGAAAGTGCAGAGAAGTTTACCTAAGAAGTTTGAACCTGTAGTTGTACCCATAGAGGAATTTAAAGATTTAAGTCTAATGCAAATTGATGAATTAACTGGTTCTCTTGTTGCTCATGAATCTAGAATATATAGATATGAATAAAGATCAATGGAGCATGCTTTCAAATCCCAACTGCATGTTACCAGAGGCAGAGGCAGAGGAAGGTCTTATAATTATGGAAGTGGAGGTCGATTTTCTGGTCGAAGGGACAACATAACTGAATCAGTGTCTAAGGAGAAGTTCCAGCAGAATCCTCCTAATTTAAGAGGGAGTAGCAGTAAACCCCGGTAGCAAGAAAATCAGAGGTATGATAAATCCAAAGTACAATGTTATTATTGTAAGATGTTTGGGAATTTTGCTAACAAATGTTGGAAGAAGCAGACAGATGTTGGAAAGCAGTCTGCACATATCACAAAAAAGTTTGAGGATGATCAAAATCCTGTGTTCTTGACATGTAATGTCACTCAGGATAGTGCTAATGATATTTGGTTTTTGGATAGTGGTTGCAGTAACCATATGACAGGTAATAAAGATCTATTTTCTTCTATTGATACTAGTATTAAGTCTGAAGTAAAACTGGGAAATGATTGTAAGGTTACAGTTAATGGTAGTTAAAGTGTAGTTCCAGTCTACACTAAGAATAACCAGAGAAGAAATATTGATGATGTTTATTTTGTGCCTGGTTTAAAATGCAATCTTATTAGTGTTGGACAACTGTTGGAGAAAAAGTATAAAGTGTAATTCAAGAACAAGGTATGTACAATCTATGATAAATTACCCAGCAAACAGTTGATTGCAAAAGTAGAGATGACCAAGAATAGAATGTTTCCACTTTTTATGAGAAATTATTTGAGTGGTTCTTTGAATGCTTATAAAGATGGAAGTTTAGATGAATCTTGGTTATGACATTTGAGATATGGTCATTTACATTTTGGTGGTTTAGATCTATTACAGAAGAAGCATATGGTAAAGGGGCTGCCTTGTATCAAGCAACTTGCAAGCTCTTGTGAGAGCTGTATACTTGGGAAGCATCACAGAGAGAAATTTGTTTTAGGTATTTCCTACAGAGCAAAAGCTCCATTGGAAATTGTCCATATGGATTTGTGTGGACCTATGCAAACACCTTCTTTGAATGGTTGTGTTTATTTCATGACTTTTATTGATAATTTCAGTAGGAAGACTTGGTTGTATTTGTTGAAGAAAAAATCTAAAGCCTTTGAAGTTTTCAAGAGGTTTAAGTCTATGATTGAAAATGAGAGTGGTTGATCCATTAAGATCCTGAGGTTTTACAGAGGAGGTGAGTATAAATTGAATGAATTCATTGAATTTTGTGGTTTTCATGGAATTAAAAGGCAGTTTACTACTCAATATACTCCACAACAGAATGGAGTGGTTGAAAGGAAGAATCGAACCATCATGAATATGGATCGAAGCATGTTGAAAGAGAAGCATATTTCAAATGAATATTTGGGAGATGCGGTTGTTTTCTCTATCTATATCTTGAATAGAATTCCAACAAAGACCATGAGGAATCGTGTACCTCAGGAAGCCTGGGACGGTAAGCCTTGTAATGTTTCTTATTTTAGAAGTTTTGGATGTGTTGTATATGCGCATGTACCTGAAGAAATGAGGAGGAAGTTGGATGATAGAAGTGAAAGATGTATCTTTGTTGGATACAGTGAAGATTCTAGGGCATGTAGACTCTACAATCCCATCACCAAGAAGTATGTAATCAATAGAGATGTTCAATTTAATGAAGAGGAAGCCTGGGATGGAAGTATTGATAAATCTGTTTCAGAGGGAGCTGTTACCCCGTGAAGATGATGATAGAGCTGAATAGGCTGAAGGAGGTGGACAGTTGGTTCCACATGCACATATGCCTCCAGCAAGAAGTCCTACTAGGGAAGCACCATATTTCATCCCATATCAATTTAGAACACCAAGAACTCATGAGTGTGGTGAGCCATCTGGACATGGTGGACATCAAACAGATTCACAAGTAAGTAGTGAATCGAATCCTACTTTAGCTTCATTGAAAAACAGATTTAAAGGTTAGAAGACTAGAAGCTTAAGAGAATTATATGATCAGAATGAAGAAGTAGATTAGATTTCAAATTTTGCATTAATGGCATGTGATCCTGTAAGTTTTAATGAAGCTGCTAAAGAGGATGTTTGGATAAAAGCAATGGATCGGGAGATTGATTCGATTGAAAGAAATAACACTTGGGATCTTGTCGATTTACCTGAAGGTAAGAAGATCATTGGTGTTAAGTGGGTTTATAAGACTAAGCTGAATGTAGAAGGTGAGGTTGAAAAGTACAAGGCAAGACTTGTAGCTCAAGGGTTTAGTCAACAACCCGGTATTGATTACAATGAAACTTTTGCTCATGTAGCAAGAATTGACACAGTGAGGATGGTCTTAGCTATTGCAGCTCAGAATAAATGGATCATACATTAGATGGATGTTAAGTCTGCATTTTTGAATGGATGTTTGGAAGAAGAGGTTTATGCAAGATAACCTCTGGGTTATGAGATTGATAAGCACATAGATAAAGTTTACAAGTTGAGGCAATTTTTATATGGATTGAAGCAGACATCCATAGTTTGGTATAGCAGGATTGATGAGTACCTGATTAGCGTTGGATTCAGCAGAAGTCCAAGTGAACCAACCCTATATACAATGAAACTTTTTCTCATGTAGCAAGAATTGACACAGTGAGGATGGTCTTGGCTATTGCATCTCAGAATAAATGGATCATACATTAGATGGACGTTAAGTCTGCATTTTTGAATGGATGTTTGGAAGAAGAGGTTTATGTAAGATAACCTCCGGGTTATGAAATTGATAAGCACATAGATAAAGTTTACAAGTTGAGGAAATTTTTATATGGATTGAAGCAAACATCCATAGTTTGTTATAGTAGGATTGATGAGTACCTGATTAGCGTTGGATTCAGCAGAAGTCCAAGTGAACCAACCTTGTATACAAAGATAAACCAGGAAGGTAAAATTTTGATTGTATGCATGTATGTTGATTGCTTGATTTTTACAGGAGATCTATCTATAGATGATTTTTAAAATGCCATGAAAACAGAGTTTGAGATGATTGATTTAGGATTGATGAAATATTTCCTTGGAATTGAAGTGGATCAATCTGATGATGGCATTTTCATTTTTCAAACTAAATATGCAAATGAAGTATTGAAAAGGTTTAGAATGCTCAATTGTAAACCAACTGCAACACCAATGTCAACTGGTACCAAACTTAGAAAATATGATGAGGGATAATATGTTGATCCAACTCTGTATAAGAAATTGGTTGGAAGCCTTATGTATTTAACAACAACGAGCCCTGATATTATGTTTGTTGTAAGTTTAATTTCCAGATTCATGGAGATTCCGAAGAGTACTCATTGGCAAGCAGGAAAGANGGATAATATGTTGATCCAACTCTGTATAAGAAATTGGTTGGAAGCCTTATGTATTTAACAACAACGAGACCTGATATTATGTTTGTTGTAAGTTTAATTTCCAGATTCATGGAGATTCTGAAGAGTACTCATTGGCAAGCAGGAAAGAGGATCCTGAGATACATTTTTGGAACAATTGATTTTGGTATCCGATACACATCCAGCTTGAACTTTGAGTTTATCGGATATACTGATAGTGATTTTGTAGGTTCATTTGATGATAGGAAGAGCACATCTGGTTATGTGTTCATTCTTGGATCTGGAGCAGTGGCATGGGCATCAAAGAAGCATCCCATACTCACTTTATTTTCTACTGAGGGAGAGTATGTTGCAAAATCAACAACTGCATGTCAAGTTATCTGGATGAGAAGAATATTGAATGAATTATTGCATGAGAAGAATGGTGCAACTCAAATTATCTGTGATAATAAATCTTCCATTGCATTGTCAAAGAATCATGTTTTTCACAAATAGAGTAAGCATATTGATATGAGGTATCGTTTCATTTGAGAGCTAGTAAATGGTAAAGAAATTTATGTTCAGTTCTGCAGGTCTAAAGAACAATTTGCAGACATATTTACAAAGCCTTTGGGAAATGAATTGTTTAAAATTCATAGAGACAATATTGGGGTCTGTAAGCTGTAATGTGTTGTTAACAACAATTTTGTATTGCAAGTTTTGTTTGTTTTGTTTTTTAAATGATTAAGAGGGAGTATGTTAGGTATTAATCATTTCACCGCCTGAATAAACGACGTAGCGGTGACTATCTTAACCTTTCAAGACTCGAGACACCATCAGTGGATTTGTTAGCGGTGGTCGCCTTAACCTTTGCAGGCCACGAGACACCATCACCCTTTCAATTAAATATTTTCTAAGATCGAAGGGGCAGTTTATGAATTAGGGAATTAATGTTAGTTTTTGTATAAATGGAAAACATATTGTAATATGAAATATTACATTTTGAATCGAAGTCGCTATTGTGCATTCAGAGGTATTTTCTCCGTTTATATTTTGTTCTTCATTGAGTTTGTAAAATCGTTTTATTTTCTTGATTAGATTCATTTTTGAGAAAACACAGTAATTACTTGGTTCTTTCGTTTGCGAACCCGATCTCACATTAATTTTGAGCATAGCGATTCAAGGTTTTTTGAATTTCGGAGTTTACTTGTTAAAAGGTGTGTGGAGTTATTTACTTTCAAATACTTCGAACCCGAAGTGGTGGGCCCAAACCCTATTTGCATTTCGCAATTCGAGATTAGTTGTTGCATTTTTCTTTTTGCGTTGGGTGTTTGTAAACCCCGAAACCCCGAACTGCTGAGCCCACAATTTATTCGCATTTCGTGATTCGACAATTCACATTGTGTTTTGTTTTTGGTTTCTAGTGTTTGTAATCGCTGAATCCCGAACCCCGATTGACCTCCGGTTTTTCACAGAGTATTGTATCGGTGTGTTTGTCTTATCTCATATGTTTCAGTAAATCTTCATACACTGTTTTTAATGGAGTGACTTTATTAGTCCCTGTAATGCAGGGATTGTAGCCATTGGTTAGCCCTAAGATGTTTATTAGTATTCATCAAATCTTATATAATAGTGTATAATTTTGTATGATATTTGTTTAAAGTTATTTTTTTTAAATATTGAAATTTAGTGATTCTATTTTAAAAGTGGATATTGTGAAAATACAATAACTTTTTTAAAAATACAATAAAAAAATTTAAAAATACTATAAATTGTCACTAGATGTTATTACAACTATGCTAATCACCTAGATGTTATTACAACTATACCAATGCATGCTAGATTAATCACGAATCTTAATGCCAATTCATGGATACCAAAACCCCAAAAACTATGTGATTGTCATATGTCTTATTGTTTAAAGTGTGTGTCCTCCACCACTAGTTCATAAACAATAGGTAAGACTTGTGAGATCCATATCTTTTCTTACTTTCATCCCAATGTTTTTCTTTGCTTCCATTGCAATAGTGGTAGTCCTCCATCCAATTGCTATTTCTGATTTTCTTGAACACTATTGCAATTGCCTATGCATATAATTCTGATTTTCTAGAACACCATTTCAATGACCTATCGGTGGCATTGCTCTTGATGGTATAAATTTGTTCTAATATTTTGTGTTTGTTATGCTTTTCACATTGTTTGAATAAAATTTTAAATATTGCTATACAAAATCTATTTTATGTGTTTGTTATTCTTTTCACATTGTTTGAATAAAATTTTAAATATTGCTATACAACATCTTTGGTGACTCATAATATCTTTCTCTTTCAATGTGAACACTGTGTATGGTAGGATGTAAAAATATTAACAAGTTAACTCTTTTGATGTTAATACTTTGTTGGATGTAAAAGTATTAACCAGTTAATAAAATGTGAAGGAAAAAAAAATCTACATGCTACATGCAATCACTAAGAAAACTTGAAGCAAAAATTGTTTTAGTAAAAAAACTTGAAGCAAAAATTGTTTTCAAAGTCAAACTTTGGAAGTGTTGATAGTGAAGTCGTAGATGGAATGAATCAAATAAGATGTAATGGAAACCTTGGTGGTGTACCTTCACCAATAAACCAATCCCATAAATATCAAACGAGGCCCTAAAGGAAAGGCAAAATTGTAGCAAACAATAATACCAAAGAAAATCCAAAATAATACCACTAGTATTGGTAAATAGGAGAGGGATAGTAGATATTATTCTTACACACCAAAATTGTGTGTGAGGAAATATCTCAACCTCACACCAAACTAGGAAACATCTAGTTGGAGAGAATCTCTCAAATCCAATTAGTTCTAACAACTTCTCAAAGATACAGACTCTAAGTAGAGATGCACTCCACCTAATAATGACCAATAATAACAATAAAAAATATGATCACAACTAAGAAAAGAGGGAGTTACATATCCCAACACTTCCCCTTAATGACTACTTGTCTTTACCATGGCCAGGGTAAGTCTTCATCATCACCACGTCGTCTGAATCTAAGCACCTCCTGATCAACAAATTCTATGTCTAGTCCAACCTATTACTTTCTCTTCGTATCTCAATCATACATAATTAGGTAAATGATTCATTTGACCTCCCCCCATGAATGTAAAACTCATGGTTTCTAGGCACCTCCTAGAGTCCACTCATACAAGTACATACATTACATACTCCATCCTAGGTACAAGCTCAAACATTTCAAGGACCAATACATCATCACATCATAGACTTTCTATAAAACAATGTGTGACTCACATTAACATATGGTTATGAGATTGTTTTATTCAACACAATTCACACAATTTACCTTGTTTATCACCAATCATCCTACTCCCACACTTCTACCACTATCACTCACTTCTACCACTATCACTGGTCAATTTCCCTTAGACTAATCTCTTACTGTTATCCAGAACAACATCTATGTTCTTCCTGCTTATCATTCCAACTCAAACTTATGTCTTTGATCAAATCATGGTTTCTCCAATGAGAACAATGCAACTCACTTCCATCGCAGAACCAAAAAAATGTTCATGCTCCTCCATTCACTTATAGAATTGGAAAAATCATACCAGTTGGGAACCAATCGTACCTTTGAGCCAAACAATTGTACCATGACTATCAAATTGACCAACTGGTCATCCAAGTCAATCTTACATCAATTCATCAAAAATTTACTATTAATACACAATTACGGATAATATCTAGTTAAACCTTCATTTCCAACTATCACACCCTTTACAAAGAAAATTAATGAATGATTTTACATGGAAAAATATTGTCAAGCATGACTTCAACTCATAGTAAGAGATAATATCATTGTCTTCCTCCACAGTTGACTTGCAATTTATTAGATTAGCTAATTCTAACAAAACTAAAAACAATTACATTGTCAATTGAGTTATATATGCTCAATAAAAAGGCTTCTAATTCCAAAACATTCATTCACACTTCTTTAGAGTTTCCACACTTTCATTAGATTGGTCAAATCTAACAAAGTATCACAGATTGAGACCATTTTCTCATCACAACTCCAAATAAATTTAAAAGACACATTTAATTTTACCATGGTCAAAGATTTATTATGATCACTTTGGATCAGTTCCACAACCTCAAAGATTTCTCACGATCATTTTGGATCAGCGCTACAACCTGGAAAATCTGCTTCTTGTGAAGCTTGGATCTAGGATTTTCTAATTTGCTTCATGCCTCTTCAACTCTGGCATTTGACTTATGTTGGCTCGAATTCCCTGTCTATAGTTCGAAGCCCCTCTCATCCACCATGTATAATTTGCAACTCCAAATCAAAATTGCAAGGAGTCTTTACAAACAGGTTGGCACCACTCACAGGTCCAACAACTAGCACTCAGCACCTTTTCTTAGACTCTACCACTACTGCTTGTGCCAATGCATGGAGAAAGAACTCTGGTCAAACAACTTTATTATTTCTCAAATATTTTCCCAAGATTTTCCCACAAGATTTCAATGTTATTACTCTTCCTTCTACCAAGCGTCTAGTAGTAGAAAGCGGGTCAGGCCAATCTCTTCTCTCTTTGTTATTTCCAATGGTAGCAATGGGCTTGGACCTTTGTTGAGAAGATGATGGTTGACCATTTTCAGGATTGGAAAATGAAAAATGTATTATTGCAAGAAACATATGTCTTCGTTGTAATTCTTGTAGAAAATGGAGGTCAATCGGAGTTTGTGTTTCAATGTTTACAAACACCCAACGCAAAAAAAAAAACAAAACGATAATTATCGAATCACGAAATGCAAACAAACTTTGGGCCCACCACTTCAGGTTCAAAGTTTTGAAAAAACAAAAGAGCTCTGTGCGTTCCACGCGCTCCAACAAATAGCGATACGAGAAACTCTTTCAAAAATTCAACGGAGAGAATACCTCTGAATGCACAATAGTGACTTCGATTCAAAATGTGATTTTTAGATCACTCAAATTACAATCTGTTTTTCAAAATTAATAAACACTAACAAAAATTCCCTAAATATAGAACAAAATCTTCCCCTTCGATCTTAGAAAGAGTTCAATTAAGGGAATGATGGTGTCTCGTGGCCTGCAAAGGTTAAGGTGGCCACCGCAATTTAAGACAAATCAGTAAATTGGTGCTAAATCCTCAAGTCTTGAAGGGTCAAGAGTGCCACCGATTTTTTATTATTCAGGCGGTGAAATGATTACTATCCAACATACTCCCTCTTAATCATTTCAAAAACAAAACAACCAAAAATATGCAATACAATATTGTTGTTAACAAAGCATTACAACTTAAAGACCCCAATACTATCTCTATGAATTTTAAACAATTCATTTCCTAAAGGCTTTGTAAATATGTCTGCAAATTGTTCTTCAGACCTGCAGAACTGAACATAAATTTATTTACCATTTACCAGCTCTCGAATGAAATGATACCTTGTATCAATGTGCTTACTCTGCTTGTGAAAAACGTGATTCTTTGACAGTGCAATGGCATATTTATTATCACAGACAATCTGAGTTGCACCATTCTGCTCATGCAATAATTCATTCAAGATTATTCTCATCCATACAACTTGACATGCAGTTGTTGCTGTTGCAACATACTCTGTCTCAGTAGAAGATAAAGTCACTATGGGTTGTTTCTTTGATTCCCATGCCACTGCTCCAGATCCAAGACTGAACACATAACCAGATGTGCTCTTTCTATCATCAATGGAACCTGCAAAATTACTATCAGTATATCCGATCAACTCAAAGTTCAATCTTGATGTGTATCGAATACCAAAATTAGTTGTTCCAGCAATATATCTTAGGATCTTTTTTTCTTCTTGCCAATGAGTACTCTTCGGAGTCTCCATGAATCTGGAAATTAAACTTACGACAAACATAATATCAGGTCTCATTGTTGTTAAATACATAAGGCTTCCAACCAACTTTTTATACAGAGTTGGATCAACATATGATCCCTCATCATATTTGCCAAGTTTGGTACTAGTTTCCATTGGTGTTGCAGCTGGTTTACATTTCAACATTCTAAACCTTTTCAATACTTCATTTTCATATTTAGTTTGACAAATGAAAATGTCATCATCAGATTGATCCACTTCAATTCCAAGGAAATATTTCAACAATCCTAAATCAGTCATCTCAAACTATGTTTTCATGGAATTTTTAAAATCATCTATAGATAGATCTCCAGTAAAAATCAAATCATCAACATATAGACAAACAATCAAAATTTTACCTTCCTGGTTTACCTTTGTATACAAAGTTGGTTCAGTTGGACTTCTGTTGAATCCAACACAAATCAGGTACTCATCAATCATGCTATACCAAACTCTGGATGCCTACTTCAATCCATATAAATCTTTCCTTAACTTGTAAACTTTATCTCTGTGCTTATCAATCTCATAACCCGGAGGTTGTCTTACATAAACCTCTTCTTCCAAACATCCATTCAAGAATGTAGACTTAACGTCCATTTGATGCATGATCCATTTATTCTGAGCTGTAATAGCTAAGACCATCCTCACTGTGTCAATCCTTGCTATAGGAGAAAAGGTTTCATTGTAATCAATATCGGGTTGCTGACTAAACCCTTGAGCCACAAGTCTTGCTTTGTACTTTTCAACTTCACCTTCTGCATTCAGCTTAGTTTTATAAACCCACTTAACACCAATAATATAATTACCTTCAGGTAAATCGACAAGATCCCAAGTATTATTTCTTTCAATAGAATCAATCTCCTCATCCATTGCTTTTATCTAGACATCCTCTTTAGCATCTTCATTAAAAATTACAGGATCACATTCTATTAATGCAAAATTTGAAACTTGATCTACTTCTTCATTCTGATCATATAATTCTCTTAAGCTTCTAGTCTTCTGACCTTTAAATCTATTTTTCAATGAAGCTAAAGTACGATTCGATTCACTACTTACCTGTGAATCTGTTTGATGTCCACCATGTCCAGATGGCTCACCACGCTCATGAGTTCTGGGCGTTCTAAATTGAGATGGGCTGATACCTGGTGCTTCCCTTGTAGGACTTCTCGCTGCAGGCGTATGTGCATGTGGAACCAACTGTCCACCTCCTTCAGCCTGCTCAACTCCATCATCATCTTCACGGGGTAACACAGCTCCCTCTGAAACAGATTTATCAATACTTCCATCTGAGGCTTCCTCTTCTTTAAATTAAACATCTCTGTTGATTACATACTTCTTGGTAATGGGATTATAGAGTCTATATGCCCTAGACTCTTCACTGTATCCAACAAAGATACATCTCTCGCTTTTGTCATTCAACTTCCTCCTCATTTATTCAAGTACATGCACATATGCTACACATCCAAAAATTCTGAAATAAGAAACATTACAAGGCTTACCGTCCCAGGCTTCCTGAGGTACACAATTCCTCACGGTCTTGGCAGGACTTCTATTCAAGATATAGACAAAGCAAACAACCTTATCTCCCCAATTTTCATTTGAAAGATGCTTCTCTTTCAACATGCTTCGATCCATATTCATGATGGTCCGATTCTTCCTTTTAGCTACTCCATTATGTTGTGGAGTATATCGAGCAGTAAACTACCTTTTAATTCCATGAAAAACAAAAAATTCAATGAATTCATTCAGTTTATACTCACCTCCTTTGTCAGACCTCAGGATCTTAATGGTTCGACCACTCTCATTCTCAACCATAGACTTAAATCTTTTGAAAACTTCAAAGGCTTCAAATTTCTGCTTCAACAAATACAACCAAGTCTTCCTACTGAAATCATCAATAAAATTCATAAAATAAACACTACCATTCAAAGAAGGTGTTTGCATAGGTCCACACAAATCCATGTGGCCAATTTCCAATGGAGCTTTTGCTCTGTAGGAAACACCTGAAACAAATTTCTCTCTGTGATGCTTCCCAAGTATACAACTCTCACAAGAGCTTGCAGGTTGCTAAATACAGGGCAACCCCTTTAACATATTCTTCTTCTATAACAAATCTAAGCCACCAAAATGTAAATGAACATATCTCAAATGCCATAACAAAGATTCATCTAAACTTCCAGCTTTATAAACATTCAAAGAACCACTCATAACAAGTGGAAACATTCTATTCTTGGTCATCTCTACTCTTGCAATCAATTGTTTGCTGGGTATTTTATCATAGATTGTACATACCTTGTTCTTGAAGAACACTATGTACTTTTTCTCCAACAGTTGTCCAACACTAATAAAATTGCATTTTAAACCAGGCACGAAATAAATATCGTCAATATTTCTTCTCTGATTATTCTTAGTGTAAACTTGAACTACACCTTTATCATTAATTGTAACCTTACAGTCATTTCCCAGTTTTACTTCAGGCTGGATACTAATATCAATAGAAGAAAATAAATCCTTATTACCAGTCATGTGGTTACTGCAACCACTATCCAAAAACCAAATATCATTAGCACTTTCCTGAGTGATATTACAAGTCAAGAACATAGGATTTTGATCATCCTCAGACTCATTTGTGATATGTGCAGACTGCTTTCCAGCATCTCCCTGCTTCTTCCAACATGTGTTAGCAAAATGCCCCAACTTCTTACAATAATAACATTGAACTTTAGATTTATCATACCTCTGATTTTCTTGCTACCAGGGTTTGTTGCTGCTCCCTCTCAAATTAGGAGGATTCTGTTGGAACTTCTCCTCGAACTCTGATTCAGTTATGATGTCCCTTCGACCAGAAAATCGACCTCATCTTCCACGATTATAAGACCTTCCTCTTCCTCTGCCTCTGGTAACATGCAATTGGTATGTGAAAGCATGCTCCATTGATCCTTCTTCATATCTAGATATCCTATATTCATGAGAAACAAGAGAACTAGTTAATTCATCAATTTTCATTTGACTTAAATCTTTAAATTCCTCTATGGGTACAACTACAGGTTCAAACTTCTTGGGTAAACTTCTCAACACTCTCTCAATAACTCTCTTATTCTCAACATCATCTCCATACTGCCTAAGCTGGTTCACAACACTCATCACTTGAGTCATGAAAGTATCAACACTTTCATTATCCTTCATCTTCAGATTTTCAAAGTCCCTTCTTAAGTTATGCAACTTAACTATCTTCACCTTGGACACACCTTGATAACAGGTTTCAATGACATCCCAAGCCATCTTCAAAGATGCAGCACTAGAAATCTTTGTAAAAATGGATTCATTTAATCCTTGTTGGATTAATCCAAGAGCCTTGTTATCCTTTTTCCTGTTTTCCTTCAGCAAAACACGGTCAGCATTAGAGAGAGCCAGTTCTACTGCTGCATCAACTGGCTCAGCATAACCATTAATAACATAAGTCCATAAATCCTGAGAACGCAAAATTGTCCTCATTCGAATATACCAAGAGACATATGACTTCTCGCTCAGGACAAGAACTTGAACTTGAGAAGAATTACTACCAGACGTAGCCATTTATATAAAATTTGAAAGGAATCAAATAAAAATTCGTGCAAGGAAAATAGAGGGTAAAATTGGGCACCAATAGGGATGATCTGCACTGAACTAAGAAATAGCAAGATAGACTGCAGTTTTTGATACGAAATGTAGAAAACAGAGGTCAATCGGAGTTTAGGTTTCGACGTTTACAAATACCCAAGACAAAAACAAAACAAAACGACAATTGTCGAATCGCCAAATGCTAACAGAGTTTGGGCCCACCACTTCGGGTTCGGAGTTTTGAAAAAACAAAAGAACTCTGCGCGTTCCACGCGCTCCAACAAATAGTGATATGAGAAACGCTTTCAAAAATTCAATGGAGAGAATACCTCCGAATGCACAATAGCGACTTCGATTCAAAATGTGATTTTTCAGATCACTCATATTACAATCTGTTTTTCAAAATTAACAAACACTAACAAAAATTCCCTAAATATAAAAGAAAATCTGCCCCTTCGATCTTAGAAAGAGTTTAATTAAGGTGGTGATGGTGTCTAGTGGCCTGCAAAGGTTAAGGTGACCACCGCTTGAGCAATTTAAGACAAATCAGTAAATCAATGCTAAATCCTCGAGTCTTGAAGGGTCAAGACTACCACCGATCCACATTTATTCAGGTGGTGAAATGATTACTATCCAACAATTCTATTCTGATTCCAAGGAGCACCATTCTCTTCAGTTGGCGGATCTTCACGAATGGCTAGTCTTGGCTCTTCATAAAATAGATTTTTTGTATGGCACATCTATATGCAAAAACATATTATAGGTCAACACCATGTTGGACATCCCCAATTTCATTCTCTTGGACTCCAACGGTTTTCCCTCTTGGATGTCGGCAGGAGATCCCAAACCCTTGCGTTATCTCCTACGGGCATACCGCTTCCCACACTTCGCCATTGAATATGATGCAGTTCCTACAAGGGATTCACAATGCCTATGCCTGCAATTCATACCCAATTCTTTCATCTCCACTCTATCGATCCCAGCACCACACTCGCACTCCTTTCATGAGTCGTTTGATGCCGTCAATTTGGAACAGTTCTTCCACGCTCAACATCCACAAGAACTCTTCACTTTTCTATCTTGTGGTCATCAGCCCACTAGTAGACAGTTTTCATATCACGTGTGTGCATATATGCCACAAATGAATAACCTCTCTCAAGCATGGTATGTCCTAATCAGCACATGGCTCTTCTGACAGCAAGCCACTCCTGGACATAAGCAGAGGCTCTCACCTACTACCCTAGGAATCTATAAACTCTGTTGCTCCAAAAACTCATCCAATGATCCTTTACAATAACAGATACAGTTTCATCATCTTAAACAACTCCAGTTTTAGAGAAGTGTCGCCAAAAGAGAAGATTGGCGATAATATGATCACTTCTTGCACTTTGTTTCCAAGGTCGTTGGTGGGCTAGGTGATAGCAAGTTTTCCTTCGTTCGGTCATCTAGTTCCTGATAAATTGTGAAGCAAGAAATGCAGAGAGAAAAGAATAGAACAGAAAATAGTATATTAGAATATAAGAAGAAGAGTACAAAATGAGTACATGAAGAAGATCATGAAGAAGTGAAGTACTATGCAAAGGGAAATAGTTGAGCTAAATAGGCTCAAGCAAAACAAGAATAGAAAGTACAGCTGGCTAGGACAACTGGCAGTGTACAGTCAGACTGTTGAGGTTATATTATATTTAACACTCCCTCTTAAACTCAACAGTTACAAATATCAGCACTGATTATGCCTAAGTGTTGTCTTTGAAAATCAAAAACCAATTTTCCTAGTGTCTTTGTAAAGATATCAGCAAGCTGATCTCGAGAACCACTGAATTGTAGTACAATATCACCATTATTGACTAGCTCGTGTATGAAATGAAAATGAGTGTCAATGTGTTTTCTTTTCTTATGAAACACATGATTTTTGGATAGAGCAATTGCTGAAGTATTATCACAGAATATAGGAGTTGGATCCTTTTCTGTATGTGACATATATTTCAATATTCTTCTCGGCCACAAAGCTTGACAGGAATTTGAGGTAGTCGCGACATACTCTGCCTCTACAGAAGATATTGAAACAATTGGCTACTTCTTTGATGCCCATGAGATTAGGTTCGTGCCCAGTTGAAAAACATGTCTAGATGTGCTTTTCCTGTTATCTAGGTTGCCTGCAAAATCACTATTTGTGTAACCAGAAAGTTGATTACTATCAGATTGAGTGTACCATAAGCCAAAATTGAGAGTTCCTGCAACATATCTCAGAATTTGTTTCGCCATTTTCCAATGAGAATCTTTGGGCGATTCCATGAATCTGGAAACAAGGCTGGATTTATACATAATGTCAGGCCTAGTTGTTGTAAGATACAACAAACTACCTACTAAACTTTTGTATAGGGTAGAGTCCACTATAGGACCTTCATCTTTCTTGCTCAATTCTGTGCCTAGGGGTATAGGGGTTTCTGCTGGATTGCATTCTTCCATGCGAAATCTTTTTAGGATGTTTGTTGCATACTTTTGCTGACAGACAAAAATGCCTTTGGCTGATTGATGAACCTCAATCCCTAAAAAATATTTCATTATGCCAAGATCTGTCATCTCAAACTCAGATTGCATGGCATGTTTAGAATTTGTTAACTCAATATTTCCCATATAGATCATATCATCAACATATAAACATAAAATCAAAATTTTACCATGCTGATCTGATTTAGTGTAAAGAGTTGGCTCATTTTGGCTTCGGCTAAAACCACTTTTGATCAGATAAGTGTCAATTCTATTGTACCAAGCTCTTGGAGCTTGCTTTAAGCCATACAAGGCTTTCTTCAACCAATATACTTTGGTTGGCTGCTCTTGGACTTCAAATCCAGGTGGTTGATCGACATAAAAATCTTCTTCTAAGAAACCATTCAGGAATGTTGACTTGACATCCATCTGGTATACTTGCCATTTGTGTTGGGCTTCTATGGCCAATAGAGTCCTTACAGTGTCTAATCTTGCTAT
>SNQJ01S0096052.1:5655-23569 GCA_010110895.2 Picea sitchensis
TGAGAGCTTCTCGAATGAGACGGAAGGAGAAATGAGGGGCGGGGGCTAAGATTTTAGTTTGGTCAAATCAAATCAAGTGTGTCGATTTAGAGGAGTTTTCAACGATAGCTGATTTATAGATTCGATTATGGGAAATATCATCTATATGCTCTTTAAGCCTAGCTTTAAAGGTTCTTCTAGTTTGGCCTATGTAAGATTTCCCACAGGAGCATGGAATCTGGTACACTCTTGGGCCAAGCATCGGTTTAGATTTATCTTTTGTTGTTCTAAAGAGTTTTTTGAGGGTTTTGTGGGGTTTAAACATAGTTTTGATATTCTTCTTAGCTAGGAGTTTCACGATGTGGTCGGTGGTTCCTTGGATATAAGGAAGAGAGAGGAGAGCACGAGGTAGGGTGGAGGAGGAGGAGGGGATTTTTGGTTTAGGTTTGTTGGCTAAGTGGAAGGCTTGCTTAATTTGTGAGAGAGAGTAATCATTGGAAAAAAGGGATTTGGTTAAATGGGCCTTTTCCTGTTCGAGGAATTGAGGAACAGATATGTGGATGGTGAGAGTGATCAGAGTTTTTAGGATGAGTGATCAAAAATCCATTGTCCTAAAAACTATGATCACTTGTGTCATTTGCATATCCGCCCCTCGATTCCTCAAACAGGAAAAGGCCCATTTAACCAAATCAATTTTGTTCAATGGCTACTCTCTCTCATAAATTAAGCAATCTTTCCACTTAGCTAGCAAACCTAAACCAAAAACACCCATCCTCTTCCTCCACCCCACCTCGTGCTCTCCTCTCTCTTCCTTATATCCAAGGAACCATTGATCACATCGTAAAACTCCTAGTTAAGAAGAATACCAAAATCATGTTTAAACCCCACAAAACCCTCAAACAACTCTTTAGAATAGAAAAAGATATATCTGACCCAATGCTTGTCCCAGGAGTGTACTAGATTCCATGCTCTTGTGGGAAATCTTACATAGGCCAAACTAGAAGAACCTTTAAAGTCGATCTTAGAGAGAATATATTTGATACTACCCATAACCAAATCTCTAAATCAGTTATCGTTGCACACTCCTCTAAATCCAAGCACTTGATTTTCTTTGACCAAACTAAAATATTAGCCCATTCCCCTCATTACTCCTCCCATCTCATTCGGAAATCCCTCGAAATCGAAAAACATCCTAATAGCTTTAACCGCAAAGATGGCTACAAACTTAGCCATTTTTGGAAACCCACCATCCATCACCTTAACCATTAGAACTATGCCCTCCATCATCTACTTTCCATCGGCTCAGTCAAGCAGGTCCCTAGTTTCTATCTAGTCCCCTCCTCACATCCTTTCCAACAATTTCATTCTGACCCTTTCTTGACATCTTTTCCCCAAATATCTTCTCCTCCACCCTTCTCATTAATTTAGGACCTTTACATTTTTCCTCTTACTTACCACTTATTTTATTTATCCCTCTCTAAACCTCATACCTCTCTTATCTTTTTAAACCCCCACTTGTTTTATATTTTAACATTAACTCTACTTAATCATTAACTCTTGCTAATTACCATATTATTATTATGAATCTCACTACTTTCCCTTTTCTAATATTATCACTTTTAACTTTATTCTCATCATGTGCTACCTTATTTATATCTTACTTATTATATTAGTCACTCTCTTAACCCAACACTTCCTCACCTCAACATTTTCTCAACAACCCTTTCCTCTAAATTATTATCAATCTCTTGAGATAATTACATTCTTATTACTAACCTCCCTTATTTATTCTCTCCTTCACCTTATCTAATATTCTCCTTTATACTCTATCCATGTGTTTCTCCTTTACCATTTCTAGTATCATCTCTCATTAATTATTCCCTACTTTGATTAATTTATTAGGAAACCTCCTCATTATATTTAATCAAGGCCTTTAATTTTACCATGTCCTCCCTATTTAATACCCAATTAATTTTAATACTTTAGTATCATCTCATCTTAATACTTTATTACTTTCTCTAAATAAGGCTTGCATTTAATACTTTAATTATTTTTAATTATCACCCAATCTTAACAACCTCATTTTCCCCATTATCTTACCATTATGGCTTACCTAATTCCAACGGCTATTTCCAATTTTCCACTATATTTATATACCTCGACTCTTTTTTACATCTTATCAGCTTCGTATGTCTCTAATGATGGGTGGAGTGTCCACTTGAAACGTTGGACGTTTCAAAACACCACACACAATTTTGATCCAAAATTCTCTTGAGCATTGTGACTAATTGTGGAAACTTGCGTACTCAAATTGGGAGGTAGATTGTCAAGAACAAGGGGAATGGTGTGATCATGTGTGCCACGGGAAGGGGGATGTCCTTGTGGAATGTTAAAAACATATTGGTGTTTGGACCGTAAATATTGAAGGTCAGGATGAAGAGTAGGTGAGGGGGTCTCTACTGCTTGAATGGAATCTCCATATCTGCAACTTATATAAGCATCAGAAGTGACCAACCATGGCCTACCTAGGATTAAAGGATAACCCCCAAGGTTGGATTTTGGTTGCAAAACTATAAATATATTGGATACTCCCAAGAATATATAGAGATAATGATATCCTCTAAAATACCTTTTGGTTCAATAATATATCAAACATCCATTTGAAGGTCTATAGAAGTTTGGCATAAATTGGTCAATTTAAGTTTTTTCATGGTTTCTCTAGTCATCACGTTTATGGAAGCACCTAAATTAATTAAATTATTAGGATACAAATATTGTTAATGTATACATCAACAATAGGGATACCAGGATCTATATACTTGGCAGATGAAGATCAAGCCCTAGCCGCCCACACCAGAAAAGGAAAGAACAAGAAGGAGAATTATTTACCTAAGAATTTTAAGATGGGTCAAACAGACAACTCAAATATTAGATGTTATTGTTATCAAGAATTGGGACACTTTGTTAGGGATTTCCCCCTCGTTATGGAAATTAAGAATAAGAAAGGAAGTAAGAGGCATCAAGCTCACATAGTTGAAGATGATGAGCCTTTCAAGAAGCTTGCAAAGCAATATGAATCAAGTGTTGAGGATTATATTCTTATCTTAGCCCTCATAGGTGTTGGGTATGTGTTATATTCTTTGCACGAGTAGTAGTTTCTGTGTTGCGCCGGGTGAATCCCCTCATGTGGGGGTTCGGGGGAAGCGCCCCTGACAAAAAACATTCTGCCTCAAGAAACGTGTCACATATTTAGGTGGTTTTTCGGCACATGGCTTCTTTGTCGATGGTTTATATTTCCGGTTAAGGAATTAGGGTTGTTGACTAATCCAGGTCATTGGGTTAGGGTTTTGGATGTCATTGGCTCATATATGTATATTGTATTGTAAACAATGTAACACTATGAATGAATATAGAATATGTTGGTTTTCCCGACTTAGGTTTCCAGGGGAAAAGTCTCTGTGTAATGTTTGTATTTTCCATCGTATCTTTTTTTTTTCTTTTATTGAAAATATGTTTGCAGTAAATATTGTACAAGGTTAAAATCTAAAACATGTATTGTTACTCATGGAAGCGACACTTCGTTGATAGACAGTGGTGCTTCCAACCACATGACAAGCTATGAATACTCCTTATCTAACCTTAGTCATAAAGATTCACCTCACAAGGTGAAATTGGGTGACGACTATCAGTATCCAATCAAAGGTGTTGGAGAAGATTCCTACAAGTTAAACTCAGGCAAGCCAATGAAGATGAAGGAAGTTCTCTATGTTCCAGGTTTAAAGAAGAATCTTCTTTCAAATTCAACATTGGACAAGAAAGGATTTAGAGTAGCATTTTTTGATGGTCAAGTTCTTATGTGGCCTAGAGGGAAGACCCTTGATGATGTAGTAGTGATTGGAGTTGAAGAAGGAGGTCTCTACAAATTAAAAGGATGATCATGCAAGCAGTAAGGGACATTATCCATGATCAAGATATTCCTATGCATATGTGGGAAGAAGCAGCAAAGACGACAGTGTACGTGAAAAATAAAATTCCCCACAACGTGCTTGAAAAAAAGACACTCGAGGAGATTTTTTCAGGAGAGAAGCCAGAAGTGAGCCATTTTAGAATATTTGGTTGCCCTGTATTTGTTCACGTACCCAAGGAAAAGAGGAAAAAGTTGGACCCTTCTGGACATAAGGGAATATTTGTTGGTTACAATGACACATTGAAGGCTTACAGGATATACATTCTTGGTCACCAAAAAGTGGAGATCAGTCAAGATGTAACCTTCAATGAGAATGCATATTTCAGCAAATCTAAACATATCTGTGTAGAAGAGGCACATGAAGAAGAGAACGAAGTTATTAAAGTTCCATAGCAAGTAATTTCAGAGGATCTTGACATAGTAGAACCTCATAAACCAATTGAGATACCTTCTCACAAGAGAAGACCATCATGGGCACAAGAGCTTATTAGAGATGTAGAAGAATTGGTGCCCCAGAGAAATATTTCAGGGAAAGTAAGAAGTCGAAGTCGTATTCTAGCTACGTGGCATGCTTGTGTGACATAATGGATGCAGAACCTTCCATTTATGAAGAGGTTGAAGAAAATCAGGTATGGAAAGATGCCATGGCATAGGAATACTAGTCCATTATGAAGAATGATGTATGCGATGTGTTCCCATACTAAAGGGAAAATATGTGGTAAGTTCAAAATGGATCTACAAGAAGGAACACGCAGTTGATGGTAGTATTGAAAAATATAAGGCAAGATTTGTGGCTCGAGGTTTCTCTCAGAAGGAAGGGATTGACTATGAAGAGATTTTTTCTCCCGTAGAAAGATATACCTCGATCAGGACTATACTTTCATTGGCCGCTATGATGAAATGGAAGGTGCACCAAATGGATGTAAAGACATCCTTCTTGAATGGTGAAATAAAAGAGGAAGTTTATGTGGAGAAACCACTTGGATTCAAGACACATGATAGGGAGACTAATGTTGCAGTTTAAAGAAGGATTTATATGGACTAAAGTAGGCACCCAGAGCATGGTATGGTAGGATGGACAATTTTCTGATGAGCTTGGGTTTTACCAAGACCAGTGCAGATCCTAACCTTTACTTAAGGTTGAGGATGGTGAACCGGTGATTCTACTATTGTATGTAGATGACTTGTTTCTAACAGGTGTGGAAAAGTTCATCACTGAATGTAAGAGAAAATTGGTTGCATAATTTGAGATGAAAGATTTAGGAATGATGCACTACTTCTTGGGACTAGAAGTTTGGCAGAGATTAGATGGGATTTTCCTAAATCAAGGAAAGTATGTTGTGGAAATATTGAAGTGGTTCGAGATGTTGGAATATAAGGCCATGGCTACCCCGATGGTATCAAATCTAAATTTGTTGTAGGATACAGCTTCAAATATTTTGGATTCTACCTTATACAGGCAAATAGTGGTCTCGTTGATGTATTTGACGAACACAAGACCGGATATATATTTTGTTGTGAATACCCTGATTTAGCATTTTGAGCATCCCAGATAGGTTCATTTGGTTGCAGCAAAAAATATGTTGAGGTACCTTAAGGGTACTCTAGATCATGATATCTAGTGTATATATATCTGACCATGAGTTTGGATTGTATGGATACTCAGATTCAGATTGGGCCAGCAGTATTCTTGACCGGAAGAGAACTTCGGTATATTTTTTTATTCTTGGCTTCAGTATGGTCTCGTGGAGCAGCAAGAAGTAGTATTCTATGGCACTCAGTACGGTTGAAGCTGAGTATTTGGAAGCATGTGCAGCGAGCAAAGAAGCAATGTGGCTTCGAAAGTTGTTGTCTGGGTTATTTGGTATCGGATTGGAGGCGACCTACATTTGGTGTGACAACCAGAGTTGCATGAAGTTGTCAAAGAAATCGATGTTCCATGACAGGTAGAATCATATCGAGATAAGATACTACTATATCATGGATATGGTACAGATGGGAGTAGTGAGGCTCCAGTTTGTGACTACTGAGGATCAAGTTGTGGATGTTTTCTCCAATCCGTTGTCAAGGATGAAGTTCGAGTACTTCAGGGACAAGCTTGGTGTTGTCCCTCTTCAGAGGGAGTGAAAGGTGGAACTCATCCAACATGAAAAATGGTTGGCACTGAGTCTGGTGGATCTCATCAAGCATGAAAAAGGGTTTGCACTGAGACAGGAGTGCACATGATCAGGTATTGATGCATTGTAGGGAGTGGATGTCTTGGGGACATGTTGTAGATATTGAGAGATACCCACAGACCTTGGATGCATGGGGTGAATTCATGTTTCACTATGGATATCCGAGGATGTATAGATTTTCATGTTCAACAGTTAATAGATGTGAGCTCGTGTGGTATTAGACTTGGATTCTGTGTCTAGAAAGAATACCTTCCTAGTTAAGAGGGACTGTTAATATTTTTGGTGTAACTATGGAAGATATTCTTGTATAGTTGTTTTGGTCAAACCTTTAAAACGTTATTATAATTATATTGTACAAGTAGGCTCAACAGAAATTATTATATTATTGGTATTTTACTTATAATTGTAAAATATCCTCATTGTGGTTATATTGTACAAGTCGGCTCAACAGAAATTATTATATTATTGGTATTTTACTTATAATTGTAAAAATAGCCCCATTGTGGTTAGTCGACCCTGTTTTATGGGTTAGTTAGGTCAAGAGACATTGTTGTGTATAAATAGAGTATAGTGTTGAAATATTGTAACTGCAAAGAGTATTCTATTTATTATTGATTCATTATTAATTAGATCAATCCCCTTTTGTGGATTGATCATGTCGAGCATTGTAAATGACCAAATCCCCTTTTGTGGATTGGTCAAACCCTAATTATATTATGCTAATTAACAAGTCGGCCCCCAGGCATTATTAAAGTGGTTTTAACCACTAAGAAGAGAATTTGGCCCTGCCCAGTGAAGAGACACCTTTCCAATGCCTACCGGCTAGTATAAATAAAGGAGGCTAAAGCCTCATTTGTTCACTCACTCATTCACTCATCAAGTGCGCAAGTTTGGAGAGCTCCAGTTGGGAGAAGAAGGAAGAGAGAGGCGCATTTCTCAGTGTTATATATTCTCTAGTGTTTTGGTTTATTGTCTTGGCATTGTATTAACTATCTATATTAATGACGTTTTGTTGGGTTTTCTCCCCCATGAGGGTTTCCCAGGATAAATGTTGTGTATCTTGTGATTGTGTTTCTCTCAGTGATCCTACCTATGCTATGGTTATATAGTAAATTGAAAAGAAACCTAATAATAGCTCAAAACTTATCATGGTATCATAACTAAGCTGAAGATATCACCTTTCATTGGATAAGCAAAATCATCATTGTTGTCGTACAAGAAAATTAGGGCTTTCTGTTGAAGAGGAATTTCAGCCTAAAACTCATCAAGAAAGTGTGCCCTAGCCTAGCGAACTCATGGTCATCTTGAGCGCACTTTTTTAGTGGACAGAACTCCCAGAAAGTGAAACCCTAGTTCTCATTGGTACTAGAAAACCAGGAAACAAGAACCAGTACCAGAAGTACTAGTCCATATTTCTGCAGCCTCATTTTGAAGGGGTAAAATTTGGATTTTCTGAAATCTAACTACACCAACCTACTCACCTCAGCAAAGCGCACCTCCTAGTATGTTCAGATCTAAATTCTGATCACTTTCAATTTTTGGTCATTTTCCAGCTCTAGGTCAAGATGTCTACAAGCACTAAGATTGTTAACAAGTTAGAAGGTGTGGAAAACTTTTATGATTGGAAGTATAGTATTGCGCTCATTATTGAAGCGAATGACCTTGCAAAATTCATAAAGGAAAATGTACCAGAACCCGAAGAAGTTGCAGCTAAAGCAAAGTACCAAAAGGATATGGTTTAGGCCAAAAGAATCATTGTAGACTCTATTAAAGATCACTTGATCCCTCAAGTGGCTTCAAATAAAAATCCAAAAGAAATGTGTGATTACCTAACCAAAATGTATGAAGGAAAGAACATCAACTGGAAGATGAATCTAAAAACTCAACTCAAAAGTACAAAGATGCAGAAAGGATAAACAGTCCATGATTGTTTCTCTAGAATCTCTCAATTCAAGGAATAGATAGAAGTAATTAGAGACACCCTAGATGAGGATGAACTCATAATGAAATCTCTTAATGGTCTCACAAGACCTTGGGATGCGTTCATCCAAACCATTTGTGCCTGAAAGGAGAAACTACATTTTGACAGTCTTTGGGAAGAATGTGTTCAAGAAGAAGCAAGAGTAGCTAACTGAGAAGAAGTACTATCAAGATATGAATATCAAGTCCTATATGTTCCATGTTAAAGGAGGAAAGAAGAGGTGTCACTTCTATAAGGAGACTCATCAACATAAGGAATCTCACTCCCCAAAGAGATTCAACAACTCTCACCCTCCAAAGAGATTCCAAAAGTTTCAGAAAGGTACAAGAAGAGAAGATTTCTCCTCTTATCAATGTTACCATTGTGATAACATGGGACATATTGCTAAGAATTTTCCATCTAGAAGAGAAGAATACAAGAAGAGAAACAAAAGGCACCATGCCCATACAGTTGAAGATGAAGAGCCACCCACAAAGATGATTAAAGAACAGATTGAATATTATGTCTTAATATCTTTCCTCTCAGGATCAGTTTCACCTGGTGAGGATACTTGGCTCATATATAGTGGTGCTTCAAGGCACATGACAAGTAAAAGAGACATTCTCTCTAGCCTTACAGAAAATAACTTTACCCAAAAAGATACACTTGGAGATGATTATCAATACCCTATCAAAGGTGTGGGAGATTCAAATTACAAACTTGATTCAGGAACCCCAATAAAGATGAAGGATGTACTATATGTACCAAGTTTGACAAAGAACTTACTTTCTATCTCATCTTTAGATAATAAAGGCTTCAGAGTTTCTTTCATAGATGGAGAAGTTCTTATGTGGCCTAAAGGAACAACCATAGAAGATGCAATTGTTATTGGAACAGAAGAAGGTGGCTTGTATAAGCTAAAAGGTCACCCATTTGTAGCCTTGAATCATTCCATTGAAATTCCATGTGAGCTTTGGCATAGAAGACTAGCTCACATCAACTACAAGGCATTACCATATGTGATAAAGGTAGTCACAGGTCTACTAGAATTCAAAGTTGATCATGAAGGTGTGTGAAAGGGATGTGCACAAGGAAAGAACATAAAGAATATGTTCCTGAAGAGAGAGAGTCAAGCAGAAGGATTATTGGAACTTATCCACTCAGATGTTTGTGGCCCAATTGTTGGAAATATAACCGAGGCGGGGGGGGTGAATCAGTTATGTATATAAGTTTGAAACTTTTCTTGTTATTTTTTTATTCTTTCTACATTATTATTTAATGTGTTGTTGATAACTTAACATGCATAGATATATAGTGATCAATCACACAGAATACATAGAGACACTGATGTTACTGAGGAAACTCATAAAGGGTGAAAACCTCTTCTTCTTAGGATGCCAATCAAGCTCCATCTTTCATGTACATCACATTCTTTGATCTCCAACTCAAATATGAGGCTACAACATATGATAGCAAGCTACAAATTGCAGAGAGCACCAATTCTCAGATTTCTCTAGCACCAACTAGATGGAAGCACCAACTCCCAGGTTTCTCTAGCACCCACTAAATGGAAGCACCAAGTCCCAGAATATCTTCTAGCACCAACTATAATTTAGAGGACTGCAATCATCGCTAGCACCATCCTACCACCCTGATTGAATCTTCCAAAAATTTACTTACTTGCTTTGTCTCTGATATGGTCTATTACATATCCATGTCTCCTCTACCTTCTTCAGCTTCTATACTATGTTCTACTTCTGCATCATTCAGTTTCTATGCTCTTCTCTTTTTTCTCCTGCGCTCAACATCACCTGTTGTTCAGCTTCTCTTCTATCTTTTATACTATGTTTTTCTTCTGCATCCTCTTTTTTACTCCACTGATCTCCCCTTCAGATTATACACTCTATCTCTTCCAACCCACATGCATTACTATCGAAAAAATGCACTCTCTCTTCTATGTTATGCATTTCTTTCTCACGCCAAGTTCTCTGCCAAATCATCGTGACAACTCTTAGTCTTCTTTGGTGGTTATTCTAAATTTGTTCATCATCAGTTGTCGTTATCCAAATATTCCTTGGATTCTCTAGTAGTCACAACTCTTTGTCTTCTTTGTCAGTTACAGCCAGTCATTTTGTCTTCTTTGGCTTCTAAGCCCCTTCCTTCATGTGACCATCGGTTTTGACCATACGCCTAACTTCCAAGCTCTTCGCGATATCGGTCTAGCAAGTGTTAGCTCCTTCTTTTGATATGACCTTGGGCGATGATCTCATGTGACCACGAGATTTCGAGTGCGTCCAAAGGCGTTCTGAGGGTAACCCGCTTTTCACCCCGCAATTCACTACAGAGCTCCATGTGTCCTTTCTCCAAAACCATGGTTTCAATTACAGCCCGCCTTCAACATTTTAAATTATGTGCACCTTCAATCCCCGCAATGCGACGGGACCATCGATATCACGATATTGACGGTGCTCCTAAACTGACGGATCAAATCTAACCTTCTTAAATCAACGGCTATGATTTAGTTCATGATCTGGGCTCCAGGAGTTTCAAATCTCAAACCCTACTTTTCTCCGTATGCCAATCTTCCAGATTTGATGATCTGCGGACACCTGTCCTTTTCAATCGACGATTAGGATCTCCTCCGCAAGTCCAGCCTTCGGGACTTTCAATTCTCAAACTCTCATTTCTTCCAGACGTTAATCTTCCAGAGTTGATGATCCACTGACGCGTGCCCCTCTCGGATTAATGGTCGATATCTCCTTCGGGTCTCCGGACTTCAGAGATTTCAAATCTCAACTTCACTTCCTCTTGGAGTGTTTTTCCCAAACTGCACAGATTTCTGCCACGCGTCCTTCTGGAAATCGATGACCTGGATCTTCTTCGGCCCTCGGGTCTTCGACGATCTCGTTCCCTTCCCAACCACAAACTCTGGAATTGATTCACTCTGGAGTTGTGGATCGTGCGCCACCTGTCAGTCTTGGTGATGGACAGTCCCTTCTTAATTTCGAGACTTCGAGACTTTGACAAGTCGCTCCTCCATTTTCCTCCGGAGTGATCACCTGTTAAGTAATTCAGAAGTGATGGAGACCACTTGTTGTCGATTAATACTTCCACTTACACTATCCTTCCACTATAGTAGATCGTTGTTCGAGAATGATCCCGAAGTGATCTTCAGGTCGAATGGTTCATGTCCACTTCGAGACTTCGGGACTTTGGGCAAGTGCTAGTGGTAAAACTCCTGAAGTAAAACACTCATAGTGATGTAACTTACTTACGTCACTTGATGATGTGTCACGAGCCAAGTAGATGCCACGTGTCACTTAGATTCTTGATTTGCACGTACCTGAAATGTCGATTCAACTTGACACTTGTCATTATCTAATTGCGCCATGTGTCCTTGTTGACGTAGTCTGTTGACATGGTCTGCCAACATGGTTCTCTCTGATCTAACGGTCATCGTATATTCTCCAGATCCGATGGTCCTTATTCATTACGGACTTCGGGACTTCGGGTAATTCGACTTTTCAATTCGATAATTCTTTTGAAGTGAGATTCCCCTAACAGTGACCTCCTCGCAACTTTAGACCTGAAACGAATGATGTTCGTTTGATCAAGATCTTAGATCAACGGCTCTCCATATTTGCTTATCCTATCCTTCCACTTAATTTGATCCGACGGTTGTTGGTCCTTTATATCGGTGATCCAACGGCCACTGTCGCTCTTCCTCTTGAGCTTCTGATCTCTCTGACTTAGAAGGTTTTCTAAGTGTTCACGCATCTCGACCTTTGCTCCTCCTGCGAGTCCGTCTCTTGGACCTCGTCTGTACTTTTGGAAACCTCTATCTCTTCTGAGCTTTCTCATCTTTTGGGATCTCGAGGTTTGGTTCACTATTGTTATTTCCATCAATGACAAGCACATTCTTCATGTAATCATGCCAACAATCTTCCCCTTTGGCATTGATGGAAACCTTGAAAGGTTGCACTATTCTACTTAGACATCCAACTGTAGCATACAGACAACACCTTTTTCTCCCAGTTTGACATCAATGTCAAAGAAAATAGAGAGTGATTATGTGCCCCCCCTGATCAGATATACTAGGAGCACTCTCCCCCCTGATCAGATAGACTATTTTAACTTGATAGTAGGGTCACGCCCAACTTCTAGCGTAGATATGCACACTGATCTTTTTCTAGCGGTTTAGTGAAGATATCAGCAATTCGATCTTTGGATGGAATATAATGCAAAGAAACAACAGTGTTGGTTACCTGTTCCCCCAAGAAGTGATACTTGATGGGTATATGCTTGGTCTTGGAGTGAAATACAGGATTCTTGGACACACTAATGGCACTGGTATTATCATAATGAATTGGGATCGGTGCATTATACTTTACCTCCAAGTCTGCAAGTGTTTGAATCATCCATAATACTTGGTTACATCAAGTGGTACTTGTAATGTATTCAGCTTATGTAGTCAATAAGGAAATGGAACCTTTCTTCTTGCTCAACCATGCTACAAGAGAATGTCCTAAGAAGAATGCACCTCCACTCGTGATTTTCCTTTCACCCATGCAGTTAGCCCAATCAGCATATGAATAGACTAATAGTTGAAAATTCTGATTCCTAGGATACCATAGGCCATAGTTCATTATTCCTTTCAAGTATCTGAATATTCTTTTGACAGCTAACAAATGACTTTGTTTAGGTGTAGCCTGATACCTTCCTACCATTCCAACAGCGTCCATTATATATGTACGGGATGTTGTGATGTACAATAGATTGCCTATCATAGACCTATATGAACTCTGATCAACATCAGGTGAGTCATCATCCTTGCCTAATGTTGTTCCAGAGTCTGTACTTAAGGCTTAGAAGTACAGTGTCTAGGCATCTGAAAGTGAGTAAGGGGTAGAGAAGGAATAAATGTCAACCTTCGGCAAGGGAAGCTAAGGTTGATTTCTAGGTTGTTGTCTAGCTTCTAACTGTTCCTGGATGTTTATGTCCCTTTCAATCACTGCCCACGAACGATCTGGTTCTACCGAGGTAGTGGTTGTTTTAAGAATAGTATCAAAAATATTCAAGGCAATATGTGTTTGATCTGATAGTCCGGGTTCAATATTAGGTTGTCTTGTCACAGGGACAGTCATAGAGGAACAAAATGATAAGAAAATATCAATACTTTTTAGATGTTGTCTCGATTTCAGTCATATAAAGGAGAGTTTATAGCTCCAGTAGTGAAAACAGGGTGCAAACCAAAGGCCCTTTCCTATAACTGAGTTATATTTTAATAAATGTGTATGAGGTGTAAGAAAAACATTAAGTTGTCTATCATGTAAGGCTCCTATCAAGGGAGAATCTCACTTATAAACAGAAGAAGAAGAAAGATGAAGAAATAACCTGATGAAGCATAAAATATATATAGAAATCTAAAATGTTCACTGGTCTTATACCTGTTGATATCCGGTACAGAGGAAAAATGGTAAACAATATAGAAAACCAAAATTTATTCACTATAGTAGAGTTTGTACTAAATTACAGTGAAACATTCATCAGATACATATATGAAATGAAATGAAATATGAAATATAAGGAAACAAACTCATAACACAGTCATGACGGAATCGAGAATCTTTGGATTTGCTTTATATCAACTCTTGAGGGAGAAAAATCTCTATTACAATCGACCCAAAAAGGTCCAGCCCTTGTTCCTTCCTTCTATTGTATATCTATACAAATTTACATATGATGGAATCCCAATCGTTCCAGGATTTTCAGTTACAACAAGAAGGAGATCAATCGTTTCATTTCTTTATCCTATGTCTTTATTTGGTACCAGAAGACTGTCCTCTCGCATGCTCGGTACAAGTGACACATTTTTCCACCAGCCGAGATATCAACCTTAAAGATTCCGCTTGACAATTGGCCTCAAAAATGTAACAATATCTGACTAATTGCGGCAACCTTTCTTCCATCTGTCGGTCTAGNCTATGTCTGCCAGAGTTACTTGTGAGACTTCGGCTGAATCTCTTTCTTCTTTCTCATTTATATCAAGAGAGATTTTTTCCATATTCATTTGGCTCAATGTCTCAACATTACCAGTCGGCTATACTGCTCACATTTACCGCGATATTGTCTGAGATCCTAGGTGGTGGGTGGTCGAAGATAGTGACATGCAGCGGTACCATCACCCAGTTAAAGATTTCATACACAAAATCTGAGGCTTTGTCTTCCCACATCTTTGAATGGTAGACGTGGATGGGCTCAACCTCCGATGGAGTCCAGCTCCAACTCATCAAGGGAAAGGTGTCAGAAAACATATGGCATCCATGATATACGCGGACATAAAGAATGAAGCAATCTTTCTGCTCTCCCTCTGCACTCGATACTCTGTAACTCGACTGGTCAAACTATCAGACAGTAGTTTAGCCCAGTCGAAGGAACAGCCTTCAACGACCGTGTGAATTATAGGCACCCACTCAAGGAAAAAATGTGTGGTGTCCTCTCTCCCATATAATCTGCAGGTCACCATAGTGATATATTTGAACTGTGGTTCTAGAGAAGCTATTGAATATATACCATTATTGTCCGCCCTGAACTTCGCAGGGTGTGAAACCCAATCTTTGACTAAACCAGACATAGTCTTGTCGTATTGCACACATTCCTTCTGTTTAAAATTCTCCAAGAATTTGGCATTGTAAACAAAGTCCGACACGGCTAGAAACTTGTACATAGCCTGCAATTGTTCGGGTCTGAAAGTCCGAATGGTGACCCTCTGCTCATTGACGATGGTTCTGGTTGGTATATCTACATGGTCTAATGCCCACCGAATCATATCGTAGTAAGGGATCAGACGTCGCCTAGCCGCTACTTTATGCATTTGAGCCTAGACGACAATCTTATACTTGGTGATCAGGTCGTCTTTTTCATTTTCAATGGAATCATCCGAAACATCTACCAATTCAGACTGTAGAACCTCAGAAATATATGACCAGGTCCTGATAGAGTCGACACTTCGAGGTGAAGTATCAGAAACGTTGTCTGAACCTTGTCCTAAAACCTCAACAGTGGCTTTAGACGCTTTTCGCGGGGCCATGGCAGGGGATTCTACTTTAGCTCTCCTGCGATAAAAATATGTATACATATAGAAATTAGTTCCCTCGCGAAAAGTTGGCTCTGTGTAGAATAGAAATGAAATTTGAGACAACAAATAAAAGATCCATGTTTTCGACTATTTAAAACTAGGTCATCCCTAGGGACAGAACGGTCAAATCGTTCTTAAATATAAATTTAGCAATAAAAACCAAACCCTTACTTGTCAATTCGCCTCATTTCTAATTAATTGTCATAAATTTTGACAGTTCGTAATGCAAGTTGGCACAAAGAAAGTTTAAAATCGCCTCGGAGACTATGCATATTAATTTTCGTATTAAAACAATGGAAATGTTGGCTTAGCTTAATTAATCAAGATTTTTTTTTTAAATGTTAATTAATATTTCGGCATTCGCCTCATCGGGAGTTTTCACTTTAACCCTTTACACCTCTAAAACCCGAGATTGCGACAATTAGCTCTGGTTAATACAAAACGTAACCAAGATTAAGTGTTTAATTAATTAAATTTGTATTTATATCGCGACTTCGCGACTCGGGACTTCGAAGGTATAGCTCCCGGGAGGCTCGTATGCTGAGTTGCGAAATCGCGAGATCGCGATGATATGATCTAATAAAAAAGAAAGACAAAACCGGATGAAGTGTTTAATTAATTATGTTTATATTTATATCGCGACTTTGCGACTTGGGACTTCGAAGGTATAACTTTTGAGGGAAAACACGCCAAGTTGTGAATTCCCGACAGAGCTTAACCGCGGCTAAACTTTTTACCTTTAACAATAACCCGGGTTACTAAAACAAGAATCTCGCGGTTTCAGCTATTGGGGTTACGACGGTAATACTTTGGGAGCTAGAAAACGCCGAGACACGAAATCCCGATGATGCTTAACTGCATCTTAGAGTATTTTTACTCTCGGTAATGATCTGGGTAATTTTTTTAAAACTAGTTCGTCGTTTCGCCCCTCGGGACTCATAAACTAGTTTTCTATAACTTCCGACATGCGACATCCCGAGGTAAAAAGGAGGGACTCGTTTAAATGATAAAAAAATAAACCTTACCTTAAGAGTATGATAAACGTCGTTTGCGTGATGAGACTTCTGAGATTTTGGGAAAAATAAAGGAAAATATGAAAACCGGCTTTCGATTTCAAGCATTAAGATGTGAAATTTTAAACAGGCTAAAAACAAAGGCGACTCCAACATAGGCTCTAACTAGGGATCCCATTTTCCTGCAAGACGGGAAGAACAGTAGACCACGTGCCTATATTGGGTAAATGGAGTCAATGTCTTTAATCTAGCAAAAATTTTCCTTAGGACAGGATACCGAAAGGGAAAAGGGACTTCGTCTTTTACCTTCGAAAAGATTTCAAAACTCAGATACTTTTTCCACTTAGTTGTAGTCCCTTTCACGACTTTCTCCTTCTCGTTACTAAATTTAGGTCTGCATTAAGACAATCAAAACAGTTCTAGGAGACCCAACAGATCTTGTGGCTATCGGCTTGCATCAAAAGAGTCAAATTATATGTTTTTAATCAAGAAGCTCTGTCTGAACTTGGGATGTAGATCGAGTCTTGAAAAAATTGGTTACCAGAGCAGAGTGATATTCATGTATAATAGCCTTACAGATATCTCAGATATTGCTTCACTGCCAGCGAGCCTGTTCAGTACCCCAGTGAAGTTATCTGGCCATTTTTTACTGAATTTTCTTTCACCACTTTGGAATATATTTATGCATTTAAATGTTGAGATGAGGGCAATCATTTCTGAATTTCCTTTCATCATCTTTTGGACTAGATGGGGGAAATCATTTCTGAATTTCCTTTCACCACCTGTCTTATAATTTTCTTTTTTAGAGCTCGAAGATGGGGGCAATCAGTTTATATGAGGACTGATATCTGTGTTATATTCTGCATTATAGGTCTGTCAACTTACTTTGATTACTCGGTACCAACCATCCCTTAACTTTCACAACACCTTCGTTCGCAAGGAGAAAGAGAAAAATTAACTTTTTGGGGTGTTCTATTTGAGCAAGCCTCAATCCTCCGAAACTGTTGAAAAACCTAGAAAAGTCAGGATCACTTAAGTGTCACTTTGTTTAGCAAGGGACCGAGAAGTTGCGAAGACTAACTTACTTTTCACAATCTACTTTGAAGCTCTCGAGGTTAAAACGTAATCTCTTCTCCCTATGTATGTTAAACCGGAAAGATGTTGGCTTTTCAAAAGCAAACCAGAAAACAAAAAAGGGTGACAGATGGAGATCTATAAACTGAAAAACAGAGGTCAAAAAATCAAAACTGACCCTTGAAAATCTTTTTCGGGGGCGCTTTACTTTGAGTGATTTGTTTATTTCATCTTATTCTTTCATAAAGGATTAACCATAGAAATGTTCTTTTATTTATTAGTTCAGACAATGTTGTTGTATCTTATGAGGTTATCTTGGTTTTCTTTGATAGCCCTTCAGAACAAGTCTTTTAGGAAATCTCACCTTTACCTTACCATTTCATTTTCTTTCCAAAATATCAAAAATCTTTTTTATCACCTGTTTAAGCCAATTTATTTTCCAATACACGACTTTTTGGTTCCTTCTCCTGCTCGTTTTGTTTGCAGCTGGAATCATGTAAAAGGAAAATATGAAGGTTATCAAGGCTTTTTTGAAAGGTGTCGAAAATTTATGAAAAGAAAAGAAAATCAAAATAGCAATGCATAATGAAATATATATACATATGT
>SNQJ01S0096052.1:42099-57661 GCA_010110895.2 Picea sitchensis
TATAAGCTTGAAAATTTTCCTATTATTTTTTTATTCTTTCTATATTATTATTTAATGTGTTTCTAATAAATTAACATGCATAGATATACAATGATCAATCACACAGAATACATAGAGACACTGATTTTCCTGAGGAAACTCATAAAGGGTGAAAACCTCTTCTTCTTAGAATGTCAATCAAGCTCCAACTTTCATGTACATCACACTCTTTGAACTCCAACTCAAATATGAGGCTACAACCTCTGATAGCAAGCTACAACTTGCAGAGAGCACCAACTAGATGGAAGCACCAACTCCTAGGTTTCTCTAGCACCCACTAGATGGAAGCACCAACTCTCATAATATCTTCTAGCACCAACTAGAATTTAGAGGACTGCAATCCTCTCTAGCACAACCCTACCACCCTGATTGAATCTTACATAACTTTACTTACTTGCTCTATCTTTGATATGGTCTATTACAGCTCCATGTCTCATTTGCCTTCTTCAGCTTCTATACTTTGTTCTGCTTCTGCATCATTCAGCTTCTATGCTATACTCTTTTTCCTCTTACGCTCAACACATCTGTTGTTCAACTTCTCTTCTGCTTTTTATACTCTGTGCTACCTATGAATCCTCTTTTTTGCGCCACAAATCTCCCCTTCAGATTATGCACTCTATCTCTTCCTACCCACATGCATTACTATCGAAAAAATGCACTCTCTCTTCTATGTTCTGCATTTCTTTCTCACACCAAGTTCTCTGTCAGATCATCATGACAACTCTTCATCTTTTCTGGTGGTTATTCTGAATATGTTCATCATCAGTGGTCGTTGTCCAAAGATTCCTTGGCTTCTCTGGCAGTCGCAACTCTTTTTCTTATTTGTCAGTTACACCTGTAATTTTGGCTTCTTTGGCTTCTAAGCCCCTTCCTTTACGTGACCATCGGCGGTGACCATATGCCTAACTTCCGAGCGCTTTGCGATCTTAGTCTAGCGATCGTTAGCTCCTTCTTTCGATATAACCTTGGGCGATGATCTCACGTGACCAAGCGATTGCGGGTGCGTCCAAAGGCGGTCTGAGGGAAACCCTCTTTTCGCCCCACAATTCACTAAAAAGATCCACGTGTCCTTTCTCCAAAACCGTGGTTTCGATTTTGTCCCGCATTCAACATTTTAAAGTTCGCGCACCTTCAATCCCCGCAATGCGAAAGGACCATCGATCTCACTATCTTGGCAGTGCTCTTGAACTGACGGATCAGATCTAACCTTCTTAAATCAACGGTTGTGATTTACTTTGTGATTCGGGCTCCGGGAGTTTCAAATCTCAAACCATACTTTTCTCTATACGCCAATCTTCCGGAGTCGATGATCTCTGGACACCTATCATTTTCAATCGACGATCAGGATCTCCTTTGCGAGTCCGGCCTTCGGGACTTTCAATTCTCAAACTCTTGTTTCTTTTGTACGTCAATCTTTCGGAGTTGATGATCCACTGATGTGTATCCCTCTCGGATTAACGGTCGAGATCTTCTTCGGATCTCCAGACTTCAGAGATTTCAAATCTCAACTTCTCTTCTTTCACTTTCTCCCGGAGTGTTTTTCTTGAACTGCACAGATTTCTGCCACGCGTCCTTCTGGAAACTGACGGCCTAGATCTTCTTCGGCGGTCTCATTTCCTTCCCAACCACAAACTCTCGAAGTAATTCGCTGCGGAGTTATGGATCGTGTGCCACCTGTTAGTCTTGACGATGGACGGTCCCTGCTTACTTCTAGACTTCGGGACTTTGACAAGTCGCTACTACATTTTCCTCTGGAGTGATCACCTGTTGTGGAAGTCATAAGTGGTGGAGACCACTTGTTTTTGGTTAATACTTCCACTTACACTATCCTTCCACTTTAGTAGATCGTCATTCGAGAATGCTCCCGAAGTGATCTTTAGATCAGACGTTTTGTGTCCTCTTCGGGACTTCGGCGTTCAGGACTTCGGGACTTTGGGTAAGTGCTAGTGGTAAAACTCCCGAAGTAAAACTCCTGGAGTGACGTAACTTACTTAGGTCACTTGATGACATGTCACGAGCCAAGTAGCTGCCATGTGTCACTCAAATTCGTGATTTTCACATACCTGAAATGTCGATTCAACTTGACACTTGTCATTGTCTGATTGCACCATGTGTCCTCCCTGACGTAGTCTGTTGACATGGTCTGCCAACGTGGTTCTCTTTGATCTAAAAGTCATCGTATATTCTCCAGATCCGATTGTCCTTATTCATTTCGGATTTCGGGACTTCGAATAATTTGACTTTTCAAGTCGCCAATTCTTCCGAAGTGAGATTCCCCGAACAATAACCTCCTCACAACTTTAGACCCGAAACGAATGATGTTCAATTGATCAAGATCTTAGATCAACTGCTTGATCTATCGGTGATGTAGCTTTGCCTTGGATTAAATCCAATGGCTCTCCATCTTTGTTTATCCTATCCTTCCACTTAATTTGATCTGACGGTTGTTGGTCCTCTGGATCAGTGATCCAACGGCCACTGTCGCTCTTCCTCCTAAGCTTTTGATCTCTCTGACTTAGAAAGTTTTTTAAGTGTTCACAGGTCTCGACCTTTGCTCCTCCCGCGAGTCTATCTCTTCTAAGCTTTCTCATCTTCTACGCTCTCGAGGTTTGGTTCGTTGTTGTTCTTGCCATCAATGACAAGCACATTCTTCATGTAATCATGCCAACATCAATTCAATCAACCTCTCTTAGTGGGTATTTATACTATGTGTCATTCATTGATGATTATTCTCGCAAAACCTTGGTTTACTTTTTGAAATCAAAAGATGAAGTGTTTGGTAAATTCAAGGAATTCAAATACTTGATAGAGAATCTCTCTGAAAGAAAGATCAAGATACTCGGGACAGATAATGGAGGAGAATAGACCTCAAACGAGTTTGTAATATTTTGCAGAGATGCATGGATTAAGAGGGATCTCACCACTCCCTACAATCCTCAACAAAATGGTGTAGCAGAAAGAAAGAACAGAACTATAATGGAAGCAGTGAAGACTATGATCCACAATCAAGATCTTTCAATGTACTTATGGGCATAAGCAGCAAGAACAACAGTGTATGTACAAAACATATTATCCCATAGTGCACTTGGGTTCAAAACCCCCCGAATATATCTTCTCCGGAAAGAAGCCATAAGTAAGCCATCTCAAAATATTTGGTTGTCCAGTATTTGTACACATTCTGAAAGAGAAGAGAACCAAGTTGGACCCTTCGGGAAAGAAGGGAATATTTGTTGGATATTGTGAGGTCTCTAAGGCCTTCAGAATTTACATTCCAGGTTACCATCATATTGAGATCAATAGAGATGTAACCTTTTATGAAGATGCAGTACTCAATAAATCAAGGAGATGTCATCTTGAAGAAGTATATGAAGAAGAACCTGTAGCTCCCAGAGTTGCAGAACCAGTGAGGGAAGCCACAGTTTCCACCGATGATGAGATTCATGAAGATCATGATATGATAGAATCTCAAGAACCTCCCCAGATGACGATCACTCACAAGAGAAAGACAGCTTAGGAAAGGGAACTTATTCAAGATGGAGAGAAGTATGGTGTCCCTGAAGGAACTATGAGACAAGTTAATAAACTGAATCCATTCTCCATTTATATGGCTTTGATGTGTGATCTCATAGAGAAGGAACCTACTTGCTTTGAAGTAGCCACTCAAAAGAAATAATGGGCAGATGCCATGACAGAAGAATACAAATCCATTATAAAGAATGATGTATGGGAAATAGTTCCCAGAGTGAAGAGAAAGGATGTGGTATCTTTCAAATGGCTATACAAGATAAAACATGTTGTTGATGAAAGTATTGAGAAAATAAAGCAAGGTTTGTAGCTCGTGGATTTTCTCAAAATGAAGGCATTGAATATGAAGAGATGTTTTCTCCTGTATCCATATACATGTCAATCAGAGCCATCATAGCCCTTGCAGCTAAGATGAAGTGGACACCAGATGGATGTGAAAACAGTTTTCTTAAATGGTGTCATTGAAGAGGAAGTGTACATAGAAAAACCTCAAGGGTTTGAGGTTGAAGATAGAAAAACACATGTATGCAAGTTGAAGAAGGCCCTATACGGATTGAAACAAGATCCTAGAGCTTGGTATGGAAGAATTGACAGTTTCCTGATGAGCTTGGGATTTACCAAGAGTAAAGTTGATTCTAACATTTACTTCAAGGTTATGAATGATGAGCCAATTATATTATTGTTGTATGTCGATGACTTATTCTTAACTAGAGAAGAAAATCTCATCATTGATTGTAAGAAGAAGATCATTGTAGAATTTGAGATGAAAGACCTAGGCCTGATGCATTATTTCCTAGGTCTCGAAGTTTGGCAGATCCCAGAGAAGATCGTCCTTAACCAAGGGAAGTATATTGTTGAAATATTGAAGAGCTTTGATATGTTGGAGTGTAAATCCATGAACACACCCATGGAAACTAAGTTGAAGCTCTTGGTTGATACTTCGTCAGAATTGGTTGATGCCACGCTATACAGACAGATCATTGGATCGTTGATGTATCTAAAGAACACCATGCCAGATATATGTTTTGTTGTGAACACCTTGAGTCGGTATCTAGTAGAGCCCAAACGTGTTCACCTTGTTGTTGCAAAACATCTGATGAGATACCTTAAGGATATGTTGGACTTTGGTCTCTGCTACAATGGAGATCAAGACTTCAAATTGATTCGTTATACCGATGCAGATTGGGTTGGAAGTGTTTCTGATAGAAAGAGCACTTCAGGATGTTGTTTCAGTCTGGGGTCATCCATGACTTCATGGCAGAGTAAAAGCAATCCAATATTTCTCTCAGCACGCCAACAGCGGAATACATTGTTGCATGTTCCACCAATTGTGAAGCCATCTGGCTCCAGAAGTTGTTGGCAGGTCTATTTGATCTGGAGATGGAAGCAACCGTGATTCTATGTGATAATCAGAGATGCATAAAGATGAAAGAGAACCATGTGTTCCATGACAAGTCAAAACACATAGAAATCTGGTATCCCTACATCCGTGATATGGTGCAGAGAGGAGCCATAAAGGTCCAATATGTTAGAATATATGAGCAGGTTGCATATGTGTTGACCAAGCCTCTGTCTCGTGTAAAGTTTGAGCACTTTAGAGACAAACTTGGTATAGTCTGAAAGGGGGAGTGATGTTGATGATACTATGATATCTTGACTAACAGCGCGTAGCGTAGTTAAGTTTTTATATCCTATGGGACTGAGCATCCCTGGACAGATCTCGAAGGTCTGGTAAGGACGGTTTTTCAGAGTACTTGTGCATGTATATGCTAGTTGTGTTCAGTAGTGGTAGCTCAGTTAGGATTTTAATAATCCTAGAGAATCTTATGATTCCTGGGCAGATCTTGAAGGTCCGGTAAGGACGGTATGTCAGAGTACCACGTGGTAGCTCTGTTAGGATTTTATATCCTAGGGAATCCTATGATTCATGGGCAACTCCTTAGGGATTGTCAGAGTACCACAAAATGTCGTAACACCTGCCTCACTATGGTGTTCCATGATGATGATGTTGTTTCTCCAACCTTCGTGTTGTGATGATGTTGTTGCTCCAGCCTTTGTGTTGTGATGATGATGCTGTTGTTGTTGATGTTATTGATGATGATGATGTATTAGTGTTATACTAATCCATGTTGATGCAGAGGATGATGATGTCATTCCAGCGCCTTATTGTGGATGACGATATTGATGATGAGAAAAACTTCTGATGATTTATAGATATGCCAGTCAGTGTTCCAGATGTTGTTTCCCTCTCTCTCTCTCCTGATGATGTTGTTGAATTCCCTTCTTGTTAAGGGGGAGTGTTGAAATATTGTAACTGCAAAGAGTATTCTATTTATTATTGAGTCATTATTAATTAGATCAGTCCCCTTTTGTGGATTGATCATGTCATGCATTGTAAATGACCAAATTCCCTTTTGTGGATTGGTCAAACCCTAATTATATTATGCTAATTAAGAAGTCATCCCCCGGACATTATTAAATTGGTTTTAACCACTAAGAATAGAAGTCAGCCCTGCCCAGTGAAGAGACACATTTCCAGCGCATGCCAGCTAGTATACATAAAGGAGGCTAGCACCTCATTTGTTCACTCACTCATTCACTCATCAAGTGCGCAAGTTTGGAGAGTTGCAGTTAAGAGAAGAAGGAAGAGAGAGGTGCATTGCTTAGTGTTGGATATTCTCTAGTGTTTTGGTTTATTGTATTGGTTATCTATATTAAGGAAGTTTTGTTGGGTTTTCTCCCCCATGAGGGTTTCCCAGGATAAATGTTGTGTATCTTGTGATTGTGCTTCTCTAAGTGATTCTACCTATGTTATGGTTATCTAGTAAATTGAAAAGAAACCTAATAATAGCTCAAAACTTAACAGATAGGTTCCTCTCATTTGGTCACACACCCACACACTTCTCTTGTGCATCTTGGAGAGCATAAGAAGGTCTAGCACACAAGTCTTCAAGACTGGTTCTTTTGGTGTTTTGGTCTTGGTCTTTCTTGGAGAGATATAGTGCATCATTGTACTGGTTGAAGGAATCTATATTGAGGATTTTGATTGCTAGGTTTTCTCCCCCACAAGGGTTTCCCAGGATAATATTTGTGTTCTATTGTATATGTGATTGTCTATCTTTCAATGATCCTACTACAGTTGCTATTGGATTAAGTAACTGTAATTGTGTAACTAGAAAATTTAAAATTCCAACAGATTGTGGGGGATATGGCATTTGTTGATTATTTGAAAATGAATTAAATGATTGAGAAGGATCATGAGTCATACCTAGTGGTTGTGGTTTCCATGGTCTCTTTTGAGCGATAAAACTGATGTGCTCAGTGGCTTCATCAGTGCCTTGATACACACATTTTAATTCAAGTAAAGAAGGGAAGTTGTTGGTAGCGGATCTTGCTCACAAATGCCACATACTTCGACATTATTCAATGGGAATTCTCTTAAAGGATGTTTTTTCCTACACTTTGAGCAAAATATGGATAGTTCTTGCTCTACTTCTTTGTTTCTAACCTACAACATGTTATAATGTGAGCTTAATGTGCTAAGAATATCAGTTTTAAAATTTTCTAATAAATTACCGATGTCTACATGCATAAACCCTCCTCCTAATGATTTAGTAATTATGGCATAAATGTCCCTAATAAATTTCTCATGTTTTGAAGTTCCTCGGGAATATCTTTTACATAATTCACAAATCTGATCATACTCAATTTAAGAAATGTTTCCTCCTCCCATTAAATTCAAAAGATCAAGACAATAATGTCTTATACCTCTTATCAAAATGTTTCATAGAGTATCCTAATCCAACTTACTACGTTTGGATCTTTGCAAATTGTACTGAAACCATTCCGTGTAATCCTCTAAACTTTCATCCTCATTTTAAGTCATCTTGAAAATTTCTTCATGAAGGCCTCTTGCTTTGCAGTAATCCTAATACTTTTTGAGAAATGATTGTTTCTTAGCATCCCGCATATTGAGACTCTTCCCACCAGATCTCATAAACCAGCATAGTGTTGCATTATTTAACGTGGCAGGAAATGGTTTCAACTTTTGAGCATTTCTCATATAATCATAACACCTAAAAAGAACATTAAACTCAAAAAGAAAAGTATCTAGATGTTCATTGTCCAAACCATTAAAATTAGGAAGACTTGAGGGAGAAATATGTTTATAAGTGCTTCCTCTTCATAATATTTAATTGGAAAATCAATAGTGATGTTAGAATGAGCTTCCCGATAACGACGCCAAAAATGGCAAGTCCACTATATCTCCTATTAATTTCTTAGGATGATATTTAGTTTACTTATGCATTTCATTATCAACCCAAGGTTTGTGAAGCTTATGAGGTCTCATACAAAATATATGCAAGACTTTAAAGTTTTAATGATCTAGTTGGACACCTTAATTAACTTGCTTAATGACTATCTAGAAATCCAATTGTAATTTACTGAAAACAAAACGATGTAACAGGAAACATTCAGCTGGTGATTTAATTCTAGAGTTTTGTAGCAATATGATCTGTAGCAATCAATCATAAGTTGGTGTATGAGAAAAATACACACTTGATAAAACACACCACTCAAAACAAAACTCTTAAAATTATCTTTGCAAACATTTAAGCTATCAAATTTAAAACAGAAATTAACAATACAAAATAATAAGCAAGAACAAAAAATAAAATTGGAAAGTGAAGCAGCACCAATTTCATTGATATGTGTCAATTATGGAGAGTGATAATATTATGTATTCGTTACTGAAAGGGAACATGGAAACCTACCAATGCATATCCTTGGAACTTTACACGAAATATTTAAAACAAAAATTTTATTACAATATTTGTAGTACAATAACACATGGAATTTTCACTCGTGTCATAGCATTTGCATTTAGGAAGGAGCATTTGCATTTAGGAAGGAGCATTTGCATTCAGGAAGGAGCATTTCCTATCTAACCTTTCTTTTGCATGTCATTGTAGAAGACGAGCTTAGGGTTCATCAAGATCCCCCCACAACATCACAACCTTAAATTATAATCAAATTGAGCTTTTGGATCTCATTCATGGCTACCCATCCCATCCTAATTGTAGATTTTGACTTATGAAATTTTCATAAAAAGAAGAAGAAAAATGTGTCGGAATATTGCAATTTTGGGAACGTTTTGTGAATAAGATGAAAAGCTTTCTCCGTGTTATAGCATTTGGGTTCAGGAAGAAGCATTTCTTATCTGGCCTTTCTTTTGCATGACATTGCAGAAAACAAGATCAAGGTTCATCACAGTCTGGAATTATAATCCCTCACAACATCACAACCTAAAATTATAATCAAACTCAGCTTCTAGATCTCATTCATTGCTATCAGTCCCATCCTAGTTGTAGATTTTGACTTTTGAAAACTTCATAAAAAGAAGAAAAGTGTGTCAGGTTATTGCAATTTTGGGAATGTTTTGTGAAGAAGAGAAAAAGCTTTTGGGAGAACGGGTGTAATGGTGTTGAAGAGGGCATAATGAGAAAGGAGGTAAGACTGAAGATTCATAAATGTCACGAAAAGAATCATTATAGGAGGAGAAATCGGTCACCCTCTACTCCAGTTGATATCCCCACTTTTGTGAGATGCTTTAGGAGGAGAAAAAGAATATTGTGAGTTGTCGAAGTAAAAGGCATGGGATGATATCTGATAATGATAATAGTGGCGATGATGCAGGTAGGGATTTTGAGAGGAATATGATTCCACCTTATGAGCTTATTACCAGACAGCTCACCTGGAGCCAATAAGCTTCTTTCTCAGAATATGAAGGTGTTGGAAGGACGCTCAAAGGCAAACATGTGGTTTGGACAATGATCGGTTTTATTGGGTGAAAATATTCAATCATAATCTACACTAGACAATTTGTACATTTTTTTAGATGGAAGTTGAACTGTTATGTAAGAGTTTTTGAAAGAATACATTGTAACAGTGTGAAAAAATGTACTTACCAGCGTCTGATGAAGAATAATGAAATGTGTATTTCAGGACCAAATGGAACGTCGGTCGAGTTTCACGAACAAAGTGGAGAAGGAAGCATTGACGAACATAGCAAAGAAGGAAGCAGCAATGAACAGCAGATTTGGAAGATGGTCATCAAATTCGAGCAATATGTGGGTGATTAATTCTTGCATTATGGTGTGAGATACCGTTGTTAATTCGGCAATGTTGTGGATCACATAACGTCAACCTCGGGAGTCGTCCATTCGCTTTGGGAGCCATGATGACATGTTGTGTTGATATTATGGTAGTTGCGGGAGGTATTAACCTCTACGTGTAACCTTTGACGAGACTAGTCTGTTCTAGGAAGCAAGAGAAACACTAAATAGGTGTGTAGAAACCCTAGAAGACATGTCGGCTCAATAAAAGAATTAATATTTAAGTGTTAACCTCTAAAAGAAGAAGTCAACCTGAACAGGTGACAAAGAGCACTATAAATAAGAGGGTGCTTGAGCTCATTTGTTCATTCACACTCTCACAACTCACATAGACTAGTGGTGTGCAAGTTTTGGAGAGGGAGTGCAGCTACAGCTACTACAACTGGGATTTTGGCTTTTGGTTATGGTTGACTTTCTACTTGGTTATGGTTTGGATTCTTTGCCTGGTACACTAGCCTTGGAGAGAGATACGCTATCTTGGTTGGCTATTGGTTTTAAGGTTTGTTTCTCGAATTATTTTGTCTGTCAAGGTTAAAGGTGCTCAGGGGTAGCTTCGTGCCTATGTTTGGTGATAATATTGCTATATTGTCTATGGAAAAACGAGCACATCTCTTTTATTATAACAGGTTATGGGCCCACACTATCTTTAGATAGTCTAACCACTGGAAAATAGATTGGGAAGTTATTTGTTAAGCTCGTTATGGGACCAGTTGCAGTTGCAGCTAGGTTTTTTTATTATGCAGTTGCAACAAACCCTAACCCTTGTGTTCGGGCACTTCTGGTAAAGCATTTGACCTAATTCCTTGACATCCTAGTGCGCCCTAGCCTAGCGCACCTCTTGGTTCCCTCAGCTAGCAAAAACGTCAGGTTTGAATTTTTGGTTAAAGTCAAAGTCAAAGGTTGACTTCTGGTCAAATTTATTGTGGTCGAAGATTGAAATTTTAGAGTTTCTAGCTTGTTCTAATAATTAAATCATTTGATTCAGTTTCTAATATCCTCTTGTCAATATGGTATATAGTTTCAGACTGGAAAACAAGTTGGACGATGCTACAAGACTTCAAAGGTATGCACTTATATATGCTATCCAAGTTATATCATCTAGGAAAACATGAGTGTGTTTGTAGGGAAAGTACTAGAGACCTTGTCCAAGCTGTAATCTTGGATTCAATGCATTCAGAAGAACAAGTGCACCCTCCATAGCAAGTGAGGCTTCAGGTTCCAGGTTTGATTAAATTGTTAAGCTTCAAATTTGTATATATGAAAGGTGATAGTTGTTACTTTACAAGTTGTGAAAGCAGTGTTTGAAAGGTTCTATTTTTGCTAGGTGCAATGAATACTTGACTGTATTGATATAGATGCTTATTGTACTTGTTTGCAAGATGAACTAACATCTCCTCTAGAGAGACATTTCTTGTTTGCTCTTGTTGTTCTTGTTCCGGGCAGGTACCCTTGTGAAATATGTTTGATGAACAATCTTTGCGGAAGTTTCCATAGAAGAAGTTTTAAAGATGACACAATGCTTGCAACAACTGCCAGATGGGAAGCAATCAGAACAGATAGAAACAAACTTAAAGAGACTCGGAGGAAGTCAGTAATCAAAAGGAAACCAGAACAGGCTTGTGACACTTTGTAGAAAGCAAAGAGAGATGCAGCAGACAGAAACATGGACTCTCTCAGATGGAGAGAGTTGATCACAGAATTCCAAAAGAAGAGCATGCATATTGCTCATTCAGGCATGAAGTTGGGATTAGGAGGGAGTTGATCCCCAATGATATGATCCATCGAAGAAGAATCTGTGAAGACTATGAAGTATCTATCCATGTGGGGGAATGGTCTAGTACAGTCATTCTTCTTGGCAATCACTCTGAGTAGTGGTCAAGCAGAATGGTCCGCTCAGAGTGGTCAAGCAGAATGGTCCGCCTCTTTGGGCAGTCATTCTTTCGAAGTTCACAGTTGTGAGTAGTTTCACATAATGGTTTGTTATATGAGGTTGGTGCAGGGCAGTGATTTCCATTAGGTGAATGGTCCAGGTTCAACAATTGGGGATAAGCATTCCCTAGGGCAGACTTGTTCTCTCCAGATTGCACTATGATTAGTGTTGGAGGAATAACCCAGTTAGGTGGATGGTCTAGGCTCATAAATCAGAGATAGTTATTCTTCTATGCTTGGGAAGAATAGTCCAGATAGCCCATGGCTGATGTTTTACTTTCCGAGGGCAGATGCTCTTCCAAATCTCACAGGTGTGAGTGGAAGAATGGCTCAGATGATTTAGTTTGTATCATGATATTGTTTATGTAGGTTGATATCAGATAATATGGGTGTTGTAGAGATTGTATGTCTCTGGACAGTTGTTGTATGCTACTGTGGTGGATGTGATCCACTGGTAGTGACCATGTGTCATTGGTTAGTAGTCGTGTGCTACTAGGAGTGGTTGTGTACCATTGGATAGTAGTTGTATACTACTATGAATAGACACAATTGTGTTCTATTGGATGGCATTGTAGAAGTTGTATGTTACTATCTCATTGCTATGGAGACTACCACTAGTGTTGAAGATGATTTCCAGCTAGATGGATAGTCAGTGTGTTGATGGGCAGACATTCTCCAGACAAATAATGGTCCTGGCAGAACGAATTGTTGGTGGACAGACATTCTCCCCGTGGAGAATGGTCCAGGTTGACAGATTGCTGACATATCATGGACTAGTATTTTCCCTGAGGCACAGTGATTATCAGGTTAAATAGTACGTCTCCTAAGGACATGACATCCCGATTAAGGTGGTTGATACAAGACGGATATTTTCTAAGGAATATGGGTAGAGATGGATCTCTATGGTACATATGACCAGATTAGAAAATAGTTTGAGACTAACATTCCTGTAGGAATGGTCTCTGTAGCCCATGGCGTGGCTTTCAGCATCTGTTGGGACAATCATTCTTCTAGGACGTATGTCCAGGTTAGAAGAATGGCCCTTGTATCACGTTGTTAAGTGAGTGACTTATTCAGCATCGTAACTGATTACTCAGATGGAGTATGGCTTCGAGAGATGATGCAATTGATGTTATCAAATGATATTGATAGTGGTGATGTTGAGTTAATCTACATGATCATGAGATAGCATGTGTGGCTATGATGATGCTACTGATTGAATGGTTTGTTTGTGCTCAAGACCAATGCCTTTAATACCTCCCTAGCTAGGGAGGGAGGGAGGGAGTGTTGATATTATGGTAGTTGTGGGAAATATTAACCTCTACGTGTAACCTTTGACAAGACTAGAATATTCTGAGAAGCAAGAGAAACCCTAAACAGGTGTGTAGAAACCCTAGAGACTTGTCAGCTCAATAAAAGAATTAGTATTTAAGTGTTAACCTCTAAAAGAAGAAGTCGGCATGAACAAGTGACAAAGAGCACTATAAATAAGAGGGCGCTTGAGCTCATTTGTTCATTCATACTCTCACAACTCACACAGACTGGTGGTGCGCAAGTTTTGGAAATGGAGTGTAGTTGCAGCTACTGCAACTAGGATTTTGGCTTTTGGTTATGGTTGGACTTTCTACTTGGTTATGGTTTGGATTCTTTGCTTGGTACACTAGACTTGGAGAGAGATACGCTATCTTGGTTGGCTATTGGTTTTAAGGTTTGCTTACGGAATTATTCTGTCTGTCAAGGTTAAAGGTGCTCAGGGGTGGTTTCGTGCCTATGGTTGGGTGACAATATTGCTATAATGTCTATGGAAAAACGAGCACATCTCTTTTATTCTAACGTGTTGATGTCAGGACCATGCGATCTATGCATGCAATGATGTGCTCCCATGCCAAGACCATGCGATCTATGCATGCAATGATGTGCTCCCATGCCAAGACCATGCAATCTATGCATGTGGTGATGTGCTCCATAGCTATCATATGAGTATATCCACCCACTAACAGAGTCATAATGACTTTGTAGCAGGCTGGATATTGCCTTGAAAAAGTGGAATCAACAAGTACATCTTAAACATGTGAACTGGAGCCACCAAAAATAATCAAATTAACTGTCGAAAAGAAGCCTAGGGTGCATCGAAAATAGTGTCCATCTATGCAAGGCTTATTTATGCATAAAGAGGTCATGTCCTTTGAGTAGATCGTGATGTTCAGGGCAGAGAAACATTAGTCAATTTTGGAGAATTCATGGCATGTTGGGTTAGTCAAGAACTCTAACATGACAATCAAACACAGTGGTGAGCCACCAACCACCATGGGGTATTGCAAATTCAAAAATCACAAATCTAGATAACATAATTTGGAAACATATTAACTAACATTAATTTTACACACATACACACACTAAGGTTATAACTTAATCAAAGATTTACGTATAAAACCTCTTTGTATGTGGGAAAAGGGACCCCTCCATAATGATATATTATATTGTATAATACATGACAGTAGAAAAAATATACTATATATTAAGTAATGAAATTGTGATTATATAAAGTATAAGGAAAAACAACAGTTTTGAAGAAAACAGAAAAGGAGATATCATTCTTTTATAGTGGGGCCCTCAAAGTGCGCCAGCTTAATCCAAAGGTTGTAAGGGGTATTATCAATATAAGACACTACCACTAAAAGAAGAGAGAAAAATCATGCAGTAACCATGGAACGCTTGAAGAAAAACAACAGTTTTGAAGAAAACAGAAAAGGAGATATCATTCTTTTATAGTGGGGCCCTCAAAGTGCGCCAGCTTAATCCAAAGGTTGTAAAGGGTATTATCAATATAAGACACTACCACTAAAAGAAGAGAGAAAAATCATGCAGTAACCATGGAACGCTTGAATAGTAAAGAATGAGTAGGAAATTAGAAGAATTTTAAATGAAATTTGTAAAACAAACTTATGACTATGTAATGAAAACCAAACTCTCACCAATGAAGTAAAATATTTACTATGGGAAATAGTAAATTAATAAACTATACTCAAAGTTCAAGTAAAGAAAACTAAATATCTTGAGCAAACGATTTATGACTAGAACATCAAGGATCAAGCACCAATTCTACAAGAAGACACTCATAAATGTGAGCAGGAATCTCAATAGACGAAGCAAGATTTTTACAGAATAAATTGAAACTATAAATCAAAAGTGTTGTTGCTGAGGAAAAAGTGTTGACCAACAAAATGATAAAAGTCTATGATGAAGATCTAAATATACAACAAAAATAAGGAGTATCCTAGATCAAGAAACAAGTTACAAGGACACCTTATCATCGTCCAAATCATATGAGTCATTGCATTAACCACTCAACCTACCAGTGTCAACGGATCTCTAAATAAGATGGCACTCTCCATATGTTCTGAAGAATCAGAATCCCAATACAACTAGGAGTCATAATCAACGAAGTTTCATTGAAGAAACTTGTCAACATACAAATCCAATAAAATTTGACCTTTGATGGATTGATTCCTTTGCAATGTCCCAATATTGATCAAGTCTTCGATGGCTGTGGCTGTTTCATCTGCTTCGTGGACGAAAGCTTCTAGAGGAGAGGACTTGTAATATACCTAGGGTATAATATGTAATACAATAATAATAAATAACATACAAGGCACCTATGTACCAAATGTCAAGACTCTTCATGCATGTGAACATTCAATGTATAATTATACAAACATCACATGCTATTTTAAATCATCTTCCTAACAATTATTCAATCATTTATTCAATATATATTTGTACATTCAATGTGCAAGTGTATTCATCTTGCAGGTCCATAAACTTTCTGAATCCTCACCAAAGAAAAAAGACTGGTATTCTTCTAACCTTAAAAAAACTATCGTCAAGCAACA
>SNQJ01S0096052.1:77653-98272 GCA_010110895.2 Picea sitchensis
AACCGAAGAACATCTCCATCACACAGCTAAAACGCATCCAGAAACCCCCAGTGTATCAGATCTACACGCCAGAGCAGTAGAACAGTAGCAAATATCTTGATCAGCCGGATCAGGGATATTTCAGTTTGAGTACTTCTGAGACAAGCATGGTGTAGTCCGAAAGGACTTCCCTCGAAAGGAGGAGTGACGTTGATGATACTATGGTATCCTAACCACCAGCAGGGCAGCTCGTTAGGATTTATATCCTAGGCAATTGATCATCCCTAGACAAATCCCATAAGGTCCGAATGGACGGTCTGTCGGAGTGCCCACTGTTGTTGTTGTTGTTGTTGATGATGCTCCTGTCTCATTATGTTGCCATTGATGTTGTTGTTACAGCTTCGTGCTATTGATGTTGTTCCAGCTTCGTGTTGTTGATGTTGATGTTTCAGCTTCGTGTTGTTGATGTTGATGTTCCAGCTTCGTGTTGATGTTGATGTTGTTGTTGATGATGATGATGTTACTCCAACTCCACGTTGCAGATGATGACGATGCTCAATTTCTACTGATGTTAAAGATGAGAAAAACTTCCGATGATTTATAGATATGACAGACAATGTTCGAGATGTTGATGACGATGTCTCTTCCTCTTGATGTTGTATTGATTCCAGTCAGTTGTTATTGATGTTGTTAGTAGAATACCCTTCTTGTTAAGGGGGAGTATTGAAATATTGTAACTTCGAAGAATATTCTACCTAAGAAGGAGTGTTGAATAATATTGTTATATTATATTTGTTAAGTAGGCCCTATTGTGCCTTTGTAAAAGTCGTCCCTATTGTACCTTGACAATATAACGTAAATTAAGAGGGTAAAGTGACAGGTCAGCCCAGACCTAATTTTAGGCTAGCCAGACCACTATTTATAAGGGAGGCCAGTGCCTCATTTGTACAGACACACCAACTAGCTCTGCAGTGCGCAAGTCTTGGAGGAGAACCTATTGAAATTAGGTGTGACGTCAAGGAGGGTTCTTGGTCTATGTCTTGGTATCTCTTGGTTAAGTAGTGTGCTACTCTTTCATAGTGAAGGAGAAGAGGAGGATCTTCTGCTTTGTTTTTGGTCTATCTATATTGAGGAAGTTTTTGCTAGGTTTTCTTCCCCATGAGGGTTTCCTAGGATAATTTGTGTGTCTTTATTGTTTTTGTGATTACCTCTCTTTCAGTAATCTTATTTATGCAGCTAATGTGCTAAATGATTGTAATAATAAAGAAGAATCGCAACTGCTAGTTGTATAAGTAAAACATCAACAGTTTCTTCAAGTGTCACATCCCTCACAGCCCTTGTAGGAATGTGATTTAGGATATAAGTTGCACAAGGTACAAGTTCAACCCAAAATTTCAAATTCATCCTTATAATATGAGGCATGCACTCAGCGATCTCAACAAGGGTGTGATTCTTCCTTTCAGAAACACAATTTTGCTGAGGGGTGTAAGGTGCAGTGCACTAACAAGTGATGCCAAGTTGGGTGCAAAGACTCTTGACATCATGATTAACAAATTATCCATCATTATCTGTCTTTAAAGCTTTAGTTCACTAACTACATTAATTCTCCACCATGGATTTGAATTCCTGGAACTTATCTAAGACTTGACTCTTTTTCTTCAAAAAATAGACCCATGTGTGCCTAGAATAATCATTAATGAATGTCAAAATATGCTTTAAACCTAGAAGAGAGGGCTTGTCCATCGGACCATAAAATCCTTGTGACCAATCTGCAAGGGGGTGGTCAGATACCATGACTTTCTCTTCTCTAACTTCTCTCTGTGATGCTTTCTCAAAATGCATCCTTCACAATCACTAGCTTGCAAAGATAAGGAAGGCAAACCATGAACCATCTTCAAATCACTTATCAACTGCAAACTAAGAAAATTCAAGTGACCCATTTGCTAACGCCAAGCCTACTCACAAGAACATCCTTCGCAATAAAGACATGAGAGTGTTGAGAATCAGACAGCATAAATTTTGAGAATTTGTAAAGTTTCTTCTTTGCATCAACATACCCAATGGCAAATTTAAACTTATCTTTGATGTCTTTAAGCACAAATTGGTCAGATCAAAACTCTACCTTTCAACTAGTCTGAGTCATTTGATAAACAAAAAGAAGATTAGTATTCGAATCAAGTACATGATACACATAATTCAAAACACCATTTTCCACGGTGGCGGTCTGAGTGACACACATTGGGAATGCAGTGTCATCTCCAATATATATCTTCTGAATAACATTATGGTTAGGATCAAGGGAAAAAAATAATGAACCATCCTTAACCATGTAATGAGCACAACCAAAATCCACAATCCATTCAACAGTAGAAGAAGCATGAGCATGCAAGGCTTCAAAAGTTGTATGAAAGGTGAGTTTCTTGAAAGGTGCTACCATCTTGACAAGCATTACCTTGTTGCACATTGGACACATAAAGCTTCGTTGTTTTCTACCTAAGGTGTGCAAGTAGCTTCCAACACTTGTCTTCTGAATGACTTGGTGTGCCATTGTAACCACAAAGCTTCTTAATCAACTGCTTCTTTCACTCCTTCCGTTGCTTAGGCTATGAAGGAGAGGGATGATCCTTTTTGGGACTACAACTACGCTAAGGGAAATCTTACTTCTACCTTTTCATCCCAAGATTACCAAGACCAATTAGTTTCCTTTGCTCTAGAATAAAAGAATGACAAAATTGATCAAAATTTAGCTTAGCATATTGAGCACCAATCATATTCTTCATAGAGCATGAAGTGGAATGGAATACCATATAAGGAGTAGAAAGATTCCAAAGAATAATATGAATACAAATAGCATCACTCTTCTTTAATTAAGACTCACAATCCTCCAACTACATTCTGTTGAAGTTTAAGTAGCTTTGGAAGATATTCTTATTATGTTCATATTGTATTTGACCAAGACAAAACCCTAAAGAATAATATTATATTATATTTGTTAAGTCAACCCTATTGTGCCTTGACAAGTCAATTGTAAATTAAAAAGATAAAGTGGACAGGTTGGCCCTGAACTAATTTCTCAGGGGCACAACTTGTATTTATAAGAGGCTAGGTGCCTCACTTGGAGAACACACACAATGAGCTCTCACACAGAAAAGTGCGCTAGTCTAAGAGAGTGATGCAGCTACAGAAGAAGAGTGACGCAACTACAAAGGAAGGGTGTTCTGGTGAAGGGTTTTGGTTATCTAGTGGAGGACTATCTTGGTCTAGTGGTGCGCTACTCTATTCTCATTAGGGTTTTCTAGTTTATCTTCTGTTTGGTGAGATCTCTCTTGAGAGAGACATTGTACTTGTTGAAGAATCTATATTGAAGAAGCTTTGTTGGGTTTTCTCCCCCACGAGGATTTCCCAGGATAAATCTTGTGTATACTGTGGATGTCTTTCTTCCAGTGATCCTTATGCATGTAGTTATTATTTTAATAGTCTAAAGTTAAAGAATACAGAACACACTTAACTGCTTAAGAAGAATTTTAACATGGTATCATAGAGGGCCTGAAAGAAGCCATTTGCATAGTTTAGAAGGGCTCGTTGGGGAAGCTAAGAGCATAGGAAGACTCTTCTAACCCTAGCGCATCTATCCCTAGGTTTAGATTCTCAGTTTGACAAAGTTTTAAAAACTGCAACCGATGTTGCAACTGTTGTAGCTGTTGTAGCTGTTGCAACTGCCTACAACTGCACAAAACCCTAGAAGGTGTTTTCACCTACTTTTTGAAAGACGTTGGTCAAAGTAAGTGTTGATTTTATGGTAGCTACGGGAGGTATCAACCTCCATGTGTAACCTCTAACTAGATTAGAATATTTCAGAAGCTAGAGAAACCCTAAACAGGTGTGTAGAAACCCAAGAAGGCAAGTCGGCTCAATAAAAGAATTAATATTAAAGTAATATCCTCTAGAAGGAGAAGTCAGCCTAGACAGGTGACAAAGAGCATTATAAATAGAGGGTGCTTGAGTTCATTTAGACACACACTCACACTCAAGTCAAGTGGTGTGCAAGTCTAGAGGAGGAGTGCAGTTGCAACTACTGCAGCTGGGTTTTTGGTCTTGGTTTCTGGTTTGTGGACTTTCTACTTGGTGCGCTATCCTTGGAGAGAGAGGTACGCAATCTTTTGGTTATCTGTTGGGTCTGGAACTACTTCCGGAATTATTCTATCTGTCAAGGTTATGGTGCTTGGGGGTGGTTGTGTGCCTATGGTTGGGTGACAATATTAAGATATTGTCTATTGTTAAACGAGCACATCTTAACAAGTTATGGGCCCCACACCACCTTCAGGTCAGTCTAACCACTGGAAGGTAATGTGGAAGTTCTTTGTTAAGCTCGTTGTGGCACCAATTGCAGCTGCAGCTAGGGTTTTTGCTTGTGCAGTTGCAACAAACCCTAACCTAACCTTATGGGCACTTCAAGTGAGAAGTTTGGCATAATTCCTGGACATTCTAGTGCGCCTTAGCCTAGCGCACCTCTTGGTACTCTCAACAAGCAAAAACATCAAGGTTGAATTTTTTACTGGTCAAAGTCAAAGTCAAAGGCAATCATGACTTACTCTATGAAGACAGAAAACAAGCTAGAAGGAGCTTCAAACTTCAGAGCATAGAAGACAAGAATTGACCTCATCCTTGCCAAGTGTTGATGATTACAGCTGCGTGAGACATCCTCTAGGACACAGAGCTAAGAAAGAGCCCCCGAGATGGGTGTGTGGTTCCTATCTGAGACATAACTGGAACGTTGTGTTGGCCTCCTCCTTACAGAGAGTTGAGATGAACTCCAGATGATTCTCCTTTGTAACGCAGTGAGAAAGAAGATCTGTTGAGTTGGATGTTCCTGTGGCTGAGCACAGGTGAACGTGTGACATCCCATGAGTTGGGTGCATCGTTCTGAGACAGAGATGAAACGATGTATTAGCCTCCTCTAAGTAGAGAGTTGAGATGATGAACTCCAGATGACCCTCCTGTGTAACGCAGTGAGAAAGAAGATCCGTTGAATTGGACATGCTTGTGGATGAGCACAGGTGAACGTGATCCTAATGGTTGAGCACTAGTGAGTGTGGTTCTCCTGTGAGACGCAGTGAGATAGAGAGACATCCATGTGCCTGAGCACAGATGGATGTGCCCCTAGTGGTTGAGCACTAGTGGGTGTATAAGATCCCTTGCTATATTGTTCAAGAGTCAGACTTACCTGTAACCCTAATTTTTATGTAAAGGGTACAGGTCGGCCCCACCTTAATGTAAAAGATAATTAATATGGTAATTATTAATTATATTATAAGATATTGAGGTCGGCCCTGTTGTGCCAATAGACACTATTGTTGACAGGTTCAGTCTAATATAAGTAAAGGTAAATTCCCCATTGAGGAATCATAATATAAGTGTGAGTTTGGAAATTTCAGCAAACACTTGTTCTTGGGAAAAGTGCACACCTCTCTTGGGCGCTAGTCTTCTAGGGTTTGTGAGCACCCTCTTGTGTGCTAGGTCTTTATGGTGGTGCAGGTCTTTCTATTGAAGAATATAGCAAAGGATTGGTTGGGTTTTCTTCCCTTGTTGAGAAGGGTTTCACAGGATACTTCTTGTGTACTTGTGCATGATGTTTCTTCTTGTGATCTTGGTTGCTGCAACAAATTGTTTATGGTTTAAGTAAAATGCTAAAATGGAATGAACTTCATGCTTAAGCCTAGCTTATTGAAAAATCAACACCACAAGCAAGGTTCTAGATATCGTGAAGGTGAAGATCGTGGAACCACAGTTTGAAGTAGGAAAAGAAAATGAACCTCAAAACGTTGCAGCAATGGAGAAGTTCAAGGACAATGACATCAATGCCATGAGTATCATTGTGGACTCTGTAATGGATCACTTGATACCCTACATATCAAATCTTGACTCATCCAAGAAGATGTATGATGCCCTAACTAACCTCTTTGCAGTCAGAAATATTGGACAAGTGATGAGTCTGAAGAATGAGCTTCGTGATACAAAGATGACTAAGGATGACACTGTAGCATCATACTTTGTAAGCATTTCTCAGTTAAGAGATCAACTACAAGCCATTGAAGAAGATATTCCAGAAAAGGAAATTGTGAATATTGCACTTAATGGTCTCTCTAGATCATGGGATGCATTTGTTGCAAGTATGAACACAAGGAAGGAGTTTCCAATGCTTGAAGAACTTTGGACCTGTTGCTCACAAGAAGAGACAAGGATAAACTCAAAAGGAAGATCTCAAAAGGAAGAGGATGCTCAAGCCTACGCAACAAAGTTCAAGAGACATGAAGGTAAGAAAAGATTTGGTTCAGAAAAGAAATTCAATCATAAGAGAGATATGTCAAAGGTACAATGTTACGGATGGCATGATCATGGGCACTACAAAAGGGATTGTCCTAAACTAGCAAAGAAGAGAAAGGAAATACACCATTCATCCGCTGCAATGATGAACCTTCAAAGAAAGTCAAGCATGAAGAAACAGATTTCTTCTACTACTCAACTCTTACAGGATCCTTTGAAGATGACATGTGGATGATCAATAGTGGAGCTTCAAGACATATGACTGGTGATCGTGAAAATCTCTCAAGCATGAAGGAAAAGGAAACCTCTCATAAAGTGGAACTTGGAGACAATAAATCCTATGCAGTCAAAGGATTGGGAAAAGCTTCTATCAAAATGCAATCAGGTAACAATGTTCATCTTAACAATGTTTTATATGTTCCTGGTTTGAAAAAGAATTTAGTATCTATTTCTTGCTTCGAAGACAAAGGAGACAGAATAGCCTTTGTCGATGGAAAAGTTCTTGTATGGTCTAAAGATTCAAAAATAGAAGATGCTAGAGTTATTGGGATTCGTGAAGGAAGACTATATAAACTCCTAGGTCAGAATACTCAAGCTCTTGTACATGATGAACTCAATCCTAGTGAGTTATGGCATAGAAGGTATGCTCACCTTCATTATCAAGCATTTCCATCTCTAAAACAGTTGGTTGTAGGCATACCAGAACTACAATCAGTACACGAAGGTATTTGCAGAGAATGTGCACTTGGGAAGAATATTAAGAAGCCATTCCAAAGTAGTGAGAAAAGATCCAAGGAGATCTTGGATCTGATACACTCAGATGTATGTGGTCCTATGCTAGTGAAGTCTCTAGAAGGCTCTCTTTACTATGTGACATTCATAGATGACTTCTCAAGAAAGACTTGGATGTACCTGATAAAAACGAAAGATGAAATATTTGGCAAGTTCCAAGAATTCAAGGCTGAAGTGGAAAACTTGACAAATAAGAAGATCAAGATGATAAGATCTGATAATGGAGGAGAATACACCTCCAAGGAGCTCGTTGCCTTTTGTAAAGAAGTTGGGATTAGGAGGGAGCTAATTGTCCCACATAATCCTCAACAGAATGGTGTGGGAGAAAGAAAGAACCGTTCCATTGAAGAATCTGTTAAGGCAATGATGAATGACCAAAATCTATCCATGTTTCTATGGGGAGAAGCAGCTATGATAGTTGTATATATTCATAACAGAAGTCCTCATCGTATATTGAAGAACATGACTCCAGAAGAAGCCTTCTCGGGAAAGAAGCCAAGTGTGGAAAACTTAAGGATCTTTGGGTGTCCTGTCTATATCCATGTTCCCAAGGACAAAAGGAAGAAGTTGGAACCTTAAGGAAAGAAGGCATATTCGTTGGATATAGTGATACATCAAAAGCTTACAGAATCTATGTCCCAAGGCAACAGAAGATTGAAATCAGCAGGGACGTAAGTTTTGATGAGAAGATTTCCTTCAAGAAATCTATAGAAGATCCCATAGACTCCAATGATGAAGAAGAATATGAAGACCCCAAGGAAGAAAGTACATGTTCACCAGAACATCCCAATGAAGAACTAGACCAACCACTTGAACCTGTAGAACTAGTTGTCATACCCAAGAACAGAAAACGACCAGCATGGCTAGAATCCACCTTACAAGAAGCAGAAAGACATAAAGCTCCCAGTGGCACCTTCAGGGAAAGCAAGAGGCCCAAAATATTCTCTAATTATGCAGCACTCATGACAAGTCTTGTCAATGCAGAACCTTCCACTTTTGAGGAAGCAGTCAAGAAGAAAGAATGGAAGGAAGCTATGATGGAAGAATATCAATCCATCGTGACAAATGATGTATGGGAAATTGTGCCTAGACCTGAAGTAAAGTCGGTAGTAACTTCAAAATGGGTTTACAAGATAAAGCATGCAGTAGATGGGAGTATCGATAAATACAAGGCGAGATTCGTGGCTAGAGGGTTCTCCCAATAGGAGGGAGAAGACTATGATGAGACGGTTGCTCCAATTTCCAAATATACCTCTATCAGAGCCATCATATCTCTTGCAGCATCCATGGGTTGGAGTTTACATCAGATGGATGTAAAGACCACTTTTCTCAATGGAGTAATTGAGGAAGAAGTATACATAGAGAAACCTCAAGGTTTTGAGGTACACCCGAGAGATACCCATGTATGCACATTAAAGAAGGCCTTGTATGGACTCAAGCAAGCTCTGAGAGCTTTTGTATGCACAAATTGACAATTACTTGACGAGACTTGGATTTTCCAAGAGCTATGTTGATCCAAACCTTTATTACAAGGTTGTGAATGATGCATCTGTGATCCTACTACTATATGTTGATGATTTGTTTCTGACAAGTGTAGAGCCTCTCATTATTCAGTGTAAGGAGCTAGCCACTGAATTCAATATGAGGGATCTTGGTCTCATGCATTATTATTTGGGACTAGAAGTATGGTAGAAGCGTGGTGAAATCTTCCTAGGGCAAGGGAAGTATGTTGTAAAGATCCTTCAGAAGTTTGGGATGATGGATTGCAAATCCATGGCAACTCCCATGGTGACAAATATGAGGAAGTTGAAAGACTCTGATTCTGATCCAGTAGACTCGTCCCTACACCGGCAATTGATTGGCTCATGAATATATTTGGTGAATACCCGATCAGACATTTTCTTTGTTGTGAACACATTGAGCCAGTTCCAGGTGGAACCTAGACGTAAGCATTGGATAGTTGCAAAGCATATTTTGAGATATCTTCGTGGGACGCTAAACTATGGTTTGAGATATGCCTCAAACAGTGATATACAGTTGCATGGATTTACCGATTCAGATTGGGCAGGGAGTGCAGATGACAGAAAGAGTACTTCTGGTGTATGTTTCAATTTGGGATCTGCTATGATATCATGGGCTAGCAGGAAACATAAGTTTGATGCACTCAGCACTACAGAAGCAGAATATATTGCAGGTTGTGATGCTTATACGGAAGCAGTATGGCTTCGTAAGCTAGTTTCTGGACTATTTGATCAGGTGTTGGATTTGACTGTGATATATTGTGATAATCAAAGTTGTGTGAAGCTTTTAGAGAACCCCGTGTTCCATGACAGGTCGAAGCACATTGAGATCAAGTACTACATTATCTATGACAATGTCCAGAAGGGAGAAGTGATTCTCTAGTACATCTCCACCGATGAGGAGACACCTGATATTTTGACGAAGCCTATGTCCAAGATAAAGTTTGCATACTTGAGGGACAAGCTAGGACTCGTGGAGAGTGATCCCTTGGTTGAAAGGGAGGAGATGACTTCCTCGGTTGGGAAGGAGTGTTGATGGACAGACATTTTCCCTGTAGAGAATGGTCCAGGTTGACAGATTGTTGATGTGTATCATGCTAGTACAGCTTAGATATGATACAAATGTCCTTAGACGCATCGTGCTAGTACAGCTTAGATATGATGCATTAGCATCATGCTAGTACAGCTTAGAGACGATGCTTATGCCTGAGTCGCATCATGCTAGTACAACTTACTTAGATATGATGCAAAGCATCATGCTAGTACAGCTTAGAGATGATGCAGGTGACTCACATCATGCTAGTACAACTTAGATATGATGCAGAGCATTATGCTAGTATAGCTTAGAGATGATGCAGAGGCATTGATCTTCATCATGCAAGTATAGCTTAGATATGATGCATTCGCATCATGCCAGTACGGCTTAGAGATGATGTAGATGGTACTCCACACCATGCCAGTACAGCTTAGATATGATGCTTAGCAGTGGAGAGGATGGTTATTGTAGCCAATGAGGACATTCAGCATATGTTGGGACAGTCATTCTTCTAGGACATATGTCCAGATTAAAAGAATGGTCCTTGTATCACTCTATTGAGTGAGTGACTTATTCAGCATCATGCTCGATTACTCAGATGGAGTATGGCTTCAAGAGATGATGCGGTTGATGATATATTTTTGATGCCAGGATGCTATCAGATGACACTGATAGTGGTGATGTTGATCGTGACTTGATCTGCGTGATCATGAGGTAGCCTGTGTGGCTATGACGATGCCACTTGTTAATACCTCCCTAGCTAGGCAGGAGTGTTGATTTTATGGTGGCTGCGGGAGGTATCAACCTCCATGTGTAACCTCTGACTAGATTAGAATATTTTGGAAGCTATAGAAACCCTAAACAAGTGTGTAGAAACCCTAGAAGACAAGTTGGCTCAATAAAAGAATTAATATTAAAATAATAGCCTCTAGCAGAAGAAGTCAGCCTAGACAGGTGACAAAGAGCACTATAAATAGAGGGTGCTTGAGTTCATTTGGACACATTCACACTCAAGTCAAGTGGTGTGCAAGTCTAGAGGAGTGCATCTACAACTACTACAACTGGGTTTTTGATCTTGGTTTCTGGTTTGTGGACTTTCTGCTTGGTGCGATATCCTTGGAGAGAGAGGTACGCTATCTCTTGGTTATATGTTGGGTCTGGTACTGCTTCCAAAATTATTCTATCTATCAAATTTACAGTGCTCGAGGGTGGCTACGTGCCTATGGTTGGGTGACAATATTGAGATATTGTCTATGGTTAAACGAAAACATCTTAACAGTAAGACCACTAAGGAACTCGCCTTAGGAGGGCGCACCTATCCCTCAGAGCAGAATTCCAAAATTCATATTTTGAAAAATTAGGGTTTCCTCATAAACCCTAGTTCAAGACGTCTTGGCAGCTGCAGAATTTGAAACTGGTCACCTTGGCATAAGTACTCTCTGGTAAGTACAAAACCTTTCTTTGAAAAGTTTTATTTTTTCTTATTGTATTGTTCAAGCATAGGATGGCACCCAGTACCAAGCTTGATGAGAAGCTTGAAGGTGCGGATAACTTTCGAGCATGGAAGTACTACAGAGTGATGCTCATTCTAGAAGAGAATGATCTAGAAGATTTCGTAAAAGAAGAAGTTCCAGTACCTAATGAAGATGAGGCCAAAGCAAAGTACAAAAAGAACCTAGTGAAGGCAAAGAGAATCATTGTTGATTCTATCAAGGATCATTTGATCCCCCATGTCTCACCATTGACAACTCCCAAGCAAATGTTTGATGCCTTATCCCGATTTATGAAGGCAAGAACATCAACCAGAAGATGACCCTGAGGACACAACTCAAGAATATGAAGATGCAAAGTTCAGAATCTATCCAATCATACTTCACAAGGGTGTCTCTAATCAAAGAACAGCTAGAAGCCATTGGAGACACAATAGAAGAAGTCGAGTTGGTGATGACTATATTGAATGGTCTCCCCGGTTCTTGGGAATCATTCATTCAGGGAATATGTTCAAGAAGAAGGCTAACAAGGTTTAGCAGACTATAGGAGAATTGTACTCATGAAGAAGCTAGATTGGCAATTAGAGAAGAGAAACTAGGCAATGAAGAAAATCAAGCCCTAACAGCACATACAGGAAAAGGAAAGAGCAAGAAGGAAGTTCACTCACATAAGAAACCTCATGGATTACAAAAGATTCACAAGTTCAAGAAGGATTTCTCAAATTACAGATGTTTCATTTGTTAGAAGATGGGACACATTGCCATAAACTGTCCCAACTCCAAAGGTCAGGTCAGAAAAGGAAAGTATAAAAGACATCATGCTCATGTCGCAGAAGATGATGAACATGATCATGAGAAAACCAAAGAAGAAGACTCAAGTGAAGAATATGTTTTGATCTCAGCTCTTACAGGTACAGTCACTCATGGAAGTGACACATGGCTTATTGATAGTGGTGCTTCTAAGCACATGATTGGTTATAAGGAATCTTTCTCAGATCTAGTTCAGAAAGATTCACCTCACAAGGTGAAACTAGGTGATGACTATCAGTGTCCCATTAAAGGAGTAGGAGAAGCATCCTACAAGCTAGACTCCAGAAAACCTATGAAGATGAAGGATGTGTTGTATGTACCTGGTTTAAAGAAGAATCTCCTTTCTATCTCAGCTTTAGACGAGAAAGGATTTAGAGTTGCTTTCATTGATGGTGAAGTCCTCATCTGGCCTAGAGGAAAATCTATTGATGATGATGTAGTGATTGGTGTCCAAGAAGGAGGTTTATACAAGTTAAAGGGACACTCGGTTTCAACATTGGTACACATAACAGTTACTCCAAGTGCGCTATGGCATAGAAGATTTGCTCACATACATTACAAAGCACTATCGATCGTGAGCCAGATGGTGACAAGTTTTCCAGAAATCCAAGTGGAACATGAAGGCATATGCAAGAGATGCGCACAAGGCAAGAACGTGAAGAAACCATTTCCAAGCAGTGATAGCAAAGCCAAAGGAGTCTTGGACATTATACATTTAGACGTGTGTGGACCAATGTCAGCCGCTTCACTTAGCAAGTATGTATACTATGGTTCATTTATTGATGATTTCTCACATAAAACTTGGATTTATTTTTTGAAGGCTAAAAGTGAAGTATTCAACAAGTTCAAAGAGTTCAAGGCACTTGTTGAAAACCTATCTGAAAAGAAGATAAAGATTTTGAGATCAGATAATGGAGGAGAATTCACTACAGATGAATTAAAGGCATTCTGTAAGGAAGTTGGGATTAAGAGGGAGCTCTCTACTCCCTACAATCCTCAACAGAATGGTGTGGCAGAAAGAAAAAATCGTACAATCATGGAAGCAGTGAAGGCCATGATTCATGATCAAGACTTACCGATGCATTTGTGGGTAGAAGTAGCCAGGATCGTTGTGTATGTGCAAAAAAGAAGTCCCCACAGAGTACCTGGGAACAAGACACCAAAAGAGATGTTTACAGGTGAAAATCCAAAGGTCAACCACCTGAGGATATTTGGATGTCCAGAATATGTGCATGTCCCCAAGGACGAGAGATCGAAGTTGGACCCTTCAAGCAAGAAGGGTATATTTGTTAGATATAGTGAGACATCAAAGGCATACAGAGTTTATATCCATGGTCACCGTCAGATTGAGACTAGCAGAGACGTCACCTTCGATGAGGATACAGCTTTCAGTAGATCAAGACAAAATCATTTAGATGAGATTCATGATAAGGAGCCTGAAGCTCCCAGAGTTACAGATACAGATGCAGGTGATGATGTTGTACTAGACGATCATGATATGGAAGAACCACATATACCTACAGACTCATCCCGAGAGATGAATACCAAGAAAAGAAGACCATCTTGGGCTCGAGAAATTATTCAGAATGCAGAAAAGTATGGTGCTCCATATGGATCCTTCAGAGAAAGCAAGAGGCCACGACCTTACTCTAGCTATGTGGCATTGCTAAGTGACATCATTGATGTTGAGCCTACCAGTTATGAAGAGGCTACAAGGAAGAAAGAATGGAAGGATGCCATGGTTGAAGAGTACCAGTCCATTGTAAAGAATGATGTTTGGGATGTGGTTCTGAGACCAAAAGAGAAGACAATTGTAAGTTCCAAGTGGATTTACAAAACAAAACATTCAGCAGATGGAAGTATCGAGAAGTACAAGGCAAGGTTCGTAGCACGTGGTTTCTCCCAGAAAGAAGGAATAGATTATGAGGAGACATTTGCTCCTGTGGCGAGATACACTTCACTTAGAGCTATACTTGCAATAGTTGCAGTAAAGAAGTGGAAGGTACACTAGATGGACGTGAAGACAGCTTTTCTAAATTCTGTAATAGAAGAGGAAGTGTATGTGGAGCAACCACAAGGTTTCGAAACACATGATAGTCAAACACATGTGTGCAAATTGAAGAAATCCTTGTAAGGGTTAAAGCAAGCACCCAGAGCATGGTACGGTAGAATTGACAGCTTCCCGATGAGCTTGGGCTTTACCAAGAGTAAAGCAAATTCCAACCTATACTTCAAGGTTGTAGATGGTGGACTAGTAATACTATTGTTGTATGTGGATGACCTATTTCTAACAGGAGACGAGAAGCTCATCACTAAGAGTAAGAGGAAGCTTGTTGCAGAGTTCGAGATGAAAGACTTGTTGCAGAGTTCGAGATGAAAGACCCAGGCATGATGCATTACTTCTTAGGTCTAGAGCTATGGCAAAGACCGAGTGAGATGGGTAGAGGACCCCGGAGCCATTGTACACTCGAGATGATATACTTTGCCTTTGGAGGCACTTGGACAGCACTAGATGATGACATCATAGCCCCTTGCACTTGGACGTTGGCCTTTGGAGGCCTAGGATGTCACTCCCTAAGCCCTTGACGTCACTTGGAGGATAGGGTTTTAATGGGTTTGATGGTTCCCGAAGAGAGGTGATGTGGTTTGAAGGAGGAAGATGCAAAGCATGAGAGATGAACACATGGCCTTTGGAGGCCCAATGACTTGCATCTAGAGGCTCAACGTCTCCATTTTTAGGCCTAGTGTCACCCTTTTAGGGCATGACATCACCCTTCTAAGGGATTTACTTTATGTAATTTTAATTTTTACAAATTGTAAAGGCAAATAAAGGGAGTCGGCCCTCTTTTAATTTGTTGTTGACTTTATTATGTGAACAAATTGGTTTTAGATGACCTCATATAAATAGACGTCATCTCACTTTCATTTTAGAGACAAGTCACTTGAGAATTTCATAACTCTTGGCTGAAATTTTCTCCCTACTTGGGCAATTCGCTCTATCTTGTCTCCTGTGCAATTGGATGCTTTCACTTGTCTATTGGTTGAAGGAAGGCTAGCGACTTCTCTTGATGCTTGTTTCTTGGCAGTTGTGGTGAAATATCTTGATAAGTAAGGGTTTTTCATGCTATCTCTTGGATTAGATAAGAAATTTCTGCAATTGTATGTTTTTCTTCTTGATTTCGAGGTTATTTTGTCAAACCCTTGGAGGAGTATAAGGGCATACACCCTCCATCAAAGATCTATCTTTTGTTGTCATTGACAAGGCTGTTGCAAAGGTTGCTACAAGGAGTAAAAGGGCTTACACCCTTGTAGATTTACCTTGCTAAGGTTTGTTTACTCTAGGGAGTAAAAAGGCTTACACCCCTAGAGGAGTAATAAACCCTAGTTCATAAAGAAGAGACTCCATAACCCAAAGAGATAAGGCACTAATCTTTTTTGCATTGGAGATTGAATATAATTGCATTGGTAAACGTGATTTCAAGGAGATTGAATTGTTCAAGTTTGGAATTTAATTCTACATGCTTTAAGCTATATTGTGCCCTAAGGGCATCTTGATTAGCCAAGTAATCTAGCTGTTGTAATAAACATTTAGCTACAGCCAATATGGTTGCAGCAAACTTACTATCTTTCTCATTTTTCTACTGCTGAAATTCACTTGCAAGCTGTCATAATTGATCTATTGCTTAAAGGCTATTGTTTGGCTGGATTGCTTGTTGTTTTTAGTAGCTAGAACTTCTTGTTGTAGCAAAAGTTTGCTACAGCCATAAGGCTATTATAAAATCTTGCTGATAACACTTAATAACAGCCCTCTTTTGCTATCAAAGTCTTGGTTCAATTATTGGAAGATTGTCTACTAATTGCTAGCTTTATTTTTCAACATCATTCACTTGATTTTGATGGTTTAATTTGCAGCTGTCATAACTTATTTACTGCTGATATATATTTCCATATTGTTGCAATTTTGGGACAGCAAGGTTTCTTGTTGATTCCCCATTGGTTTTGAGGACTTAATCATCATATATTGTCTTGTTCCAGGCAGGTCTAACATTGTTTTGCAAGTACAAAACCTTGGCAACTATTCACCAGCTCATAAGACCTTTTCTCAAGCCTAATTCCCATCCTTGACCTTGACCTATAGGGGCACTCTCCAAGCTCCTTGCTAATCCCAGTGCAATCCCCCTAGGGTCACCCGGGAAGCCTCCCCTGTGTTTGATTTGTCTTTCACTAAAACGAGGGGGACATCTATTGAGGTGACAATGATAGTTGTTCCCACTTGTGTCACAAATTTGGTGTTTGGGTTGGGCTTTGCCCAAACTACAAATTGTGCGATAACATTGTTTGGGCTCACATTCCCGATGATTGCAGAAAGAAGTTGGATGCAAAGAGTCATGCTTGCATCATGACAGGCTACTCTGAAGACTCGAAAGCCTATCGACTATTTGATCCTGTCAAACGGCAAATCATTATCAGACGTAATGTTGGGTTTGATGACAAGTCTTCCGGCGTGAAGTTGCCGAATGCCTCTTTTGGATTGTTAAAGGATGATCATCTTGATGTTGTCTCTGACAGTGGTGTTCCTATTCCATTCTTCAGTCGTTCAACTAGACAGTTGAACTTTCTCCCAGTTCTGACTCAACTGTCGACCTCTGATTCGGCTAGTCCGTCGTCTTTTGTTTTAACTAGTCTATCAGTTGAAGATCCTCCAACTTTTGATCGACCTGGTGAAGTGAATCGTGGTTCACTTGTTTCTTGTATACCCCGATGGGCTGCCAAGATAATTGAAGTTGTTGGAGCTGATGCCGGAGATGCCTCATGCGGACCTCAGACTCGAAGTCAAAAGCAACATGTCAGCGTTGCCTTAATGCCTCGTGTTATTGAAACCTTAGATCATGTTACCTACTCAAATGTTGAAGGACGACCTGAATGGAAGCAAGCCATAAAGACAGAAATTAATTCTTTGTCGAAGAATCAGAGTTGGGACTTGGTTCCATGACCGCAAGGAAAGAACATTATGAAATGTCGATGGGTCTACAGGACCAAATTTACCTCAAGAGGTGTTGTTGAGCAACATAAAGCATGCCTCGTCGTGAAGGGATTTTCTCAACAAGACGGCATCAACTACACTGAAACCTTTGCCCCCGTTGCAAAGATGAACTCCGTTCGACTGATTCTTTCCCTTACTGCTCGTTTTGGATGGCAAATTCATCAGATGGATGTGAAGAGTGTTTTCATCATGGAGACCTACCTGAAGAAATTTTCATGGAACAAGCACCTGGCTTTTTGTGACAGATTCGACTCTAGTTTGTCGACTCAAGAAGTCGCTTGATGGTTTTAAGCAGGCTCCCCGAGCCTGGTATGCTAAGATCAACAGTTTATTCCTTCGACTTGATTTCAAACAGTGTGAATCTTATCATAGCCTGTATGTTCTCCACTCCAATGGGGACACTCTCATTGTTGATGTATATGTAGATGATTTACTCATTACTGGCAATAATAATGATCTCATCTTTAGATTGAAGAAACGGTTTGCTGACTCCTTTGATATGACAGATCTTGGCACTCTACATTTTTTGGGAGGTCTTCAAGTATTACCACTTTCTAATGGCTTTCTCATTTCTCAGTCTAAATATGTGATCGATCTGTTGACACGTTTTAAGATGGTTGATTGCTAGCCTTGTGTTACTCCTTTTCAGTCTGGAGTGAAGCTTACTAAAACATGTCAAACACCCGCAGTCGATGCTATACTTTATCGATAATTAGTCGACAGTCTTATTTATCTTACTCATAGTCGACCTGACATTTCCTTTGTTGTTAGTGTGGTTTCTCGGTTCATGCAAGACCCCAAAGAAAGAAACTAGAAAGAAGTCAAACGAATTGTTCGTTATCTGAAGGGTACCACTCATTTTGGTATCAAGTATTGTCGAAGTTCAGATTCAGTGGTCGTCTACACCGACTCCAATTGGGCTTGCGACGGTGATGATCAGAATTCCACTTATGGCTATGTGTTTCTCTATAGAATTGGACCTTTGTTGTGGTCGTGCAAGAAACAGAAGGTAGTCTCCTTGTCGACTATAGAAGCAAAATACCATGGCGTTGTTCAAGCGGGTAATGAAGCGGTATGGATTCGCCAACTTTTGGGAGAGCTTGGCCTTCCTACTCAGTTCTCGACTACAATCCACTGTGATAACCAAAGTGCCATACAGGTTGTTGACAATCCTCTTGCTCACAATAACATGAAGCATGTTGAGCCTCATGCTCACTACTTTAGACAGTTGGTTCATGAGAACGTTGTCGCTCTTGAATATTGCAGATTTGAAGATCAAGTTGTTGATATCTTCACCAAACCTTTGGTTGAAGCCAGATTTATCAAGCTCTGCAAGATGCTTGGGCATCAAGAAGCTGCAATTATGAGGAGGGTGTTCTAGTGATGTAATTTCACCTCCTGAAACTCCAAAGTTATGTGTTGATGCAGGGGTGTTGGAACATCAAGCATTGATGGTTCATCACACATCTCCTGGGTTCAGTCGATCAAGAGGTCAACCTACATTTGGATATAGTCGGGTGATCAACCAACCCACCACACTAGTCGACCGAGTAATCGACGTGCTTGTCGATCGAACAGTCAACCAGTAGTCAAAGATAGTTGGTCGGTGGATCAATCAGCCCAGCAATCGGCTACAAGTTGAATGCATAGGAAGTTGGGTCGAGTCCAGTCGAGACGAGCCAACTCGACAGAGCGTATTTTGCGGAGTCAACTCTAATAGTTGATGATTATATGCTAAGTCACCTGACACGTCCCTTATGGGCCAAGTGTCTGTATCCGCGGTGTCACTGTGATAACACGCTACGGTACGTGTCGGACACTGCTTCAACACGTGTCATCACCTCAGGACACGTCCTAAAACCGTGTTGGACACTGCTTCAACACGTGTCATCACCTCAGGACACCATCTAAAACCGTGTCCTTCGTAAAAGAGCCTGCGGAAGGTTAAAAAGAGGTTTTCCCTTGTCTTTTAGCTGTTTCATTTCACTGTCACCGTGGGATATTGCACCTTGGCAGCCAGCAACCATCGCCCAGTTCACAAGTAAGTCCTCTAGGCTCTGGCTAAGTTTGGAAGCTTTATGCAAATTTCTTCAATTCATTTAGACACCTGAATGTGTGAGGTATTTGTGTCATTTTTTGGTGCTAGTGACGAGGGTTTACAATTCTGGATAGTGGCTAAATTTGTGTTTAAATACCATATATCTGGGCAGCACTTTAACACATTTAAAAACTTGAGAAGCATTTTAATCAAACCGATGAGGAATATTGATGAACGATTTGGTTTATAACCCCAACGACCTAACACCTTAATTATGGTTTCATTTACAGCATTGCCTTTGGAAACTCTTTGACATGATTTGATTCTAGTTTATTCTTGTAATATCTCTCCCTAAACTCACATAAGCACACAAGGTGTTTTCTTCCAGCTCTTTGGAACTTGTGATAATGGTACAAGGGTTCACATGAATGGTTTAATTTTCAGTTTTGTACCATTGCTTTTCTTGAAACATTTTGATAGACCTAACATCCAAAGCACCTCTAGAAACAAATCAACGCAATACATGATGCAACAACCTAACTCAATATGCTAACATCACATTCATTTTAACACTATATGAGGGCTTAATCATTGTTTTACTGCAGAATTTGTGCAAACATATTAAAGACATGAACACGTGGATCATTCATTCGATTCCTTTCCTTTGAGCACTGTGTATGCATGTTGACAAACCTGTGGTAATATGCTTTGAATGCTCACTGTTCTGTGCGTTATTTGTATCATGTACATTGTATACGGTATCACCGTATCAGACTATCAGTATGTCTATGTTCTATCATCTATGAGTATGATGTTTAGAGTTTGATTGATTTGTATGATGTATGATGTATCTTTTTTGGAGTTCATGATGTGTCACCGAATCACTGATCAATATCTACTATAGTCTATGATCTATCAATATTTTGTCTATTTCAGTGATTTTTAACTTATAGTCTTATATATGTTAAAATTATATATATATATATAACGTGTCCCCCGTGTCCTGATTTCGAGGGTCGTCGTGTCCGTATCGGATACTCGTATTCACATGTCCTCCGTGTCCCGTGTCTTCGTGTCAAGAGACTTAGGTTATATGTGGACAAGATCTTCCAAATCCTATGGAAATCAGTTATATGTTGAGGCTATAAAAAGAGACCCCTTGGGTCATTATGAATCATGCGAATTGAGATTGTGCAACGGATCATGCAGATCAAGATGTGCAACATGCACTATGATGTTCTGATCACAGTCTACTCTGCTTAAGTTTTGTAACGATGTCTTTAGACACCAGCCCTTTCTTTGAAATTTTTTATTCCTCTTCAATTATATGGAATACTAGGTCCTTTGTTTCATATCGTGTTACACCCTATTCCCCAATAAAATCTTCTGAAGGTGTTTTGCAAGGAGGGCTCGCCTTGGACCTAGTGCAGGCCAACCTAATCGGGTGTAAGTCTTTACTGTTGAAAACTCAACAGAAGGCCATTTTAGACATCAGTAAGGGTAACCAAAAAACTCTAACGAGGGCCCTTGAAGAGGGGAATGCCCTTAAGAGGCATTCCCCATGAAGGTTATTTCGTTCAATGCCA